>CAIGRP010069920.1:0-33685 GCA_903798385.1 Fraxinus cuspidata
ATTCTGGAATAATAGATTTATGTAGAATTTGTGGTTGAAAAAGAAGGAAAAATTATTGATGTGATGGAAAATATTATTTTATTGAAGAATGTATGGTTGAAAATGAATAGAAGAATGAGAATGAAAAATTTAATGGTTAACAAACTGGGGCTAAATTGAGTGAAACGGTGAGGGTCCACGTTTTACCAAGAGCTAACTTGTGAAACCATTCTCGCAGCTTGTCTGACAAGTGACCGTATACTTTTTGACCGCAAAATTGACGCCGTTAACTTTGCAGTAAAAGTCCCTTAGATTTCGGTCTGCCTGTCTGACTAGATATTACGCGTGGGACCCTCTAATCAACGGCTAGTTCGGTGACACAGAGGGAATTTGCCCCGTCATCAGACAACGAGGTGCCCAAGTTTCATAGTGTTGATTTATTAATGCTTAAAGTCGTTATATGGGCCCACGTGGAAATTGGAAACACTTAGCCCCTGATTAATGATTATTATTTTCGAAATATAATATTTTAAATAGTAATTTTTTGAAAAAGTACGTTAAAAAATATGAATTTTTTTTTAGTTTACGTATAAAATATTTAATTATGTGAATATGTAATTAAAAATGACTAAAAATTAAAAAAAAAATATTGTTTTAAAGGTAGACAAACGTTGAGGCTCTCTCTTTTTGTAATTGGTCAAGAATGCAACAACAACTGGTCCCTTCAAATATCCTTTTTCCTTTTCTAAAACATTTTGGATATATAATCCCCTCTTTTGATTACGATAAGAATTAAATTTTCAATAAATTTTAATAAAAAATGATGAAATGTGTGATTGAAAAGATAACAAACCTTGTTAATCTCATCAAATGTGTGATTTTAAATAAATTAAAAAATATGTAAATTTAAAAATGGGACCAAAAAGTGGCTAAATGTTCAATCACTTTATTTAATGAAGCATAAATGGAGATGGAGATATAATAAAAATATTGGTGCTAGACAAGTTTCACACAAGATAAATTATTGGCGCTTCTATGGTTGTTTTACGGAGTAAATTAGGGCTACGCCTACGCTCCTAATATTTTATAATGCGTGATTAAAACCATCAATATGGATGATAAAATTGCACCCATGTTTCAAATAACTTTGAAATACTATGATAAAACTATCTTACCAACTTAAGATTTGTCTCTAATGCAATTAAAAGTTTTGTTCGATTTTAACATCCGTATTGAAAATTTAAGTCACTTGGAGAACCAAATTCTCATATTTTAAGTATGTTGAAGGATCCATGAACCCATCACGTTAAACATTGAGAAGCACAACCCTAATTTTCTTGCTTATCAAAAATACAAATCTCCGACAAAGTCACAAGATCATGTATCTGGATTAACATTTGTTCCACTGCTGAAATGTCAAGAAAATTGGTGACGTGATCGTGATGAATGATAATACCAAGTATAAAGATCCTTAAATAAAGAAAAAAATTATTGAATAAGTTTTGACATGCACAAAAGGCACTTCTTGATTTCATACTACGTTATAGCTCTCCACTTACAAGATTAATAATTTAAATATTGTTTAATTCAAATGGGGTTAACATTGTATTTATCTATAGTAAATTAATCCACTTGTATTAAAAAAATAATAAAACTAAAAAGGGGGACCTCTTTGTGCATAAAAAGTCATAGTACATGTCTATATGATTGTTTGCATGCATGCATGAATTAATTTATATCTCATGGCTTTTTGGTAACATTTTTATGCAGTGGCTTTGGCACTTTATCCCTCATTGAAGACATAAAGATTTGAAGTTGATACTTTTCTGCATTTTCTATGTTAATGACTGACCGCTGGCAGATAGCAGATGGATTCACCTTCACCACAAGATAAAGTCACCCTAATTCTTTATTATATTTTATTATAGAATAAGGCAAAATCGGTGGTCAATTTCACCTTTTTCAATTAATAATATTCATTGAACTCATTCACGGGTTAACCCCCGTTTAGTTGCAAGTTTATATATTTTCGTTGATTTATATCGTCAAGGTATTTCTTTGCGAGTAATGTTATTTATCATCATAATGTTTGAACATTAATAATGTGGCAATATATTACCTCTCACATCTCTTTCTCTCTCTATCCTTCGCCCCTCTCTCGTAAAAATTGAAATCGAAATTCTATCATCATAATGATAAATAACATTATTCTGTGTTCAATTGTTTTATGGAGAAATACACTAGCAAAACCAAATAATTATATTATATAATTGATGATCCATAACAATTTAGGTAGCAGTAGGTCCAGTCTACCAAAATATCGTCCATCCAGATGACACGGAACTCGCTGTCACTTAAATTGGTAATGATCAACATTTGTGATAAATAACATTACTCTATCAAATTATGTTCTTTTTTATTTATTTCTCCATCTTTTAACACCCTGTGAGTTTTGTAAGTTTTATGGAAGATGAATAATACTCTAGCATTTAACCATTATATCCTCAACTATGTTTTGTTTCATTTATTTAAATATATTTGTTCTTTATTATATTCATTCTAACATGATCATACACCAATTTTAACATTTATAAAAAGAGTAATGCTATGTTACCCAACTGAGATTACAACTCCAATTTAGGTTGCGTTACATGATAGGTTTAATTAAATGTGAAATTAAATGACTTATTCAATTTGACCTATAATTTAATGTCACATTAACACCACCTAAACTGTGGAGGTAATTTTAGTGGAACTAAATAATATTACTCTTTTAAAAAAATTGTTTTAATAAATTTCTCATCAAATGAAAAACTTGTTAGTCAAGAGAAGTAATTATAAGAGTGATGGATAATTAATGATATATAGGTGGGTTGAATAAAACCACTCAAGCAAGCATTGAATGTGATTAGGCTGGCAACTAATTAATAATAATAATACTTAAGAGAGTCCAATTGGATTAGCACCCCCACTTTCAACTTAATGAATTGACTAGCGTGGCTAAAAAATGTAATTGTGACAAGTGTACTTTTTTTATTATTATTATTTGTATTTTTTGCATATAAATGTGACATTCTCCCAGCCAATAAGAAAAAGAGAGCACATTTGTTAGAACAAAGTACATGAAATGAGCATTCTTGCACTTACATTAATTCTTAGTGGCATTTGAGTACTCCAATATTCTACTTACGTGGCATTTTGGTTTTTAAAATGGGTGGTGAACTTTGTGAAGCTTGTTTTAGTTGAGAAGACACCTTTTTTCGAGATGGACAAACTTGTTTGCAAGAAATTATCGTTGTGACAAGATAAACGAATTAGGTAAATAAGTTTTAAAAGAAAAAATAAATGTAATTTGAGCTAGGTTAGTTGATCGACTTAGTGATGAAAGACTATATAGATTCCCAACCCTTTTTCAACATTTATTTATTTTTTCTAATTTATATATAGTTTACATCATTTTCACTTTGGTTGAGAGATCACATGATTCTTGATTGAAATGTGTTATGCCCTATTTGTGAACGTATTTACGATATCAACATCTTAAATTCTCAATTCTATCAAATTTGTTGAAAATTAGGTGAAACACTTTAAAGTTCACACTACATAGAAATAAAGTCGGAGTAGGATAAAACTTTAACCCTCTTTCTAGTAGTTGTTACAAAGATGATTATTTTATACTAGAGATGCCAATTCACAAGGTGAGATAAGAAATTTAATTCAAATACTCCCCAAAGCAAATTCTTAGAGAAACTTGTGAAAAAAGCCTAACAAAAGTCCAAGGCGATATTCTTAAGGCGAAAATATTAAATTAATAATACATAATTGTCATAAAATATTCGCTAATTGTTTTATTGTCCATATACAATCATTAACATTGCCACTCTAGAGCGGTTTAATTTTGTGTTGAGGCGATATTCTTCGTCCTTAGGCTTGGCATGATCCAATTTGTGTGGGGGTATCAAGAGAAATCATGAGATTTAACATGTTTCGTCATACTCTAGTATTTATTTTTAAAACTTCTTAGTTATTATTAATAAAAATGAAATTATAATATTGTCAACTAGAAAGGGTCGGTCCATGTAGATTTTAGGATTGATGCCTCTTAAGAAAGAATGATATACATGAATACGAGTACGCGACTCATCCGAACTTGAAGAATTTCAAGCGAACATATTAAAAGAGGGAGAAGTAACCAAAGTCAATATGGTAGGGTGTGGTTATGAATGATTTAGTTGCTTTAGACTATATAGTAAATTAAACTATAATCTTAATGTAATTACATTAAAAATGTAAGCATTCAATCTAAAATTATTTGATGAAACAATCCCGTCTGTTAGAACAATAAGATTCATGTCAAATTGTGATCCTATTTTGATCAAATGTGTATGTGTCTATTCCCTATTCATCCATGGCATCAAACATATTACGAGTGCTAATTAATAGACGACTAAAGTTAAATATTGCCATGAAAGAATTGCTTCACATTACGTTCTACGCAAATTATGGAAAAATCCCATTTGCAAATTTACATTGAAAGAGACACAAAAGCAGCTAATTGTTTAGAGATATAAATAGATATATAGAGAGGGGAAAGGGATTTTTTTTTTTCCTCCCGAAATAGCCAGCTTTGGGAATTGTCTTTATTTCGTGGTCTGTCGAAATTTTTGCTATTTATCATGGAAAGGTACTCATAACATTGAACGATTGAAGATAATAATGAGAATATGAATGTTAATGTAGATTGTTAGTAGCACATATTGACTTGGGCGGATTTAGTGTAGCGGCAGTGTAATTAGTTACCCTCACACTAAATTATTTTAATTGCAAGATCTTAAACTAAGATTTTTCATGAATTTGCACAAGATTTTCAAAAAATTATTTATAGTTTTCAATATTGCCCTCATAATTAAATTTTTTGAAATTTGCCTTCACAATTCTTTTATCCAAACTCCGTCACATATAGATCTATTCTTTATCCATGTAAAGGTGACAATTTTAGTAATTGATCATGAACACAATTATGTACATTGGTAAAATATATGGGCAGTCACTATTTTATTTTTAATTTCGTATCCACGTCATGAGTAATATAAAAAAAAATAAACTAATTGGGAATAGATTCTTAGGACCTGTTTGGTATGATTTTTCAAAAGTTAAAAAGGGTTTTTGAGATTCAAAAGTCAGTTTTGGATCATTTGATTAATTTTATAAAAATGATACTTTTAACCCGTATTTGGTAGGGATTAAAATATAAATTTTAACGTAAGTCAAAATTAAAAATTAATTTTAACCACCGTGACTCACAATTTTCCAACCACACATTTCATCAACTTTTATAAAAAATTATTGAAAAATCAGATTAAAATTCACCTAACAGTGTTTATTTAGAAGAACTTTTAGAAAAATTGATTTAGCGTGACTTTCTCAAAAAGTTCTTTCAAAATATAAAACTCTTTTAAAATTAGTTTTTCAACACTAATTAAAATAATTTTTTCAAGAAACTCATCCAAAAATAGTAATAGAAACCCTGTGGAACGAGCATTATTAAATTGTGTTGAAATTACCAGTAAAAATCAAATATTCTCCTAACAGAAAAGAATAAAAGAAAAAGGAAAATAAATAAATAATTTGTGTATACATACATATGAAGAGCTGCTCCTCAGTCTCACCCCCCAATAAAATCAGCTCCACTTTCCCTTCCTACGCCACTCTCTCTCACACATTGCTGTGGAGATTTAGACATCTCGTTTACACAGATACACACTATACTTCTTTTGTTTCTTATAATAACACAACACAGAAAACACTCGAAGAGTCTGTACTTAAACATTTACTCACAAGAAGAAAAAAAGATCCATTTTTTTTTTTTCATTTTTGTGTAAAGACGGCAATGAATTCTTATCTGGGTATTTTGACCTTTGTATTTCATGTATTATTGCTTAGTGGGTCGTCAATAAATCTTCCAATACTACCATTTGATGAAGGGTACTCACACCTTTTTGGAAATGATAATCTTATGGTCGTCAAAGATGGAAAATCCGTTCACATCTCTTTAGATGAAAGAACAGGTAATTTTATATATTTTTTTATTATTTTATATTTGTTTCTTGGATGTGATTTTTGTGGGTTTTGTTATTGAATTTTTAATTTGTGCAGGTTCTGGATTTGTTTCACACGACCTTTACCTTCATGGGTTTTTCAGTGCTTCTATTAAACTACCTGCGGATTACACTGCTGGTGTTGTCGTTGCATTTTATGTAAGTAAATTTTGATTTTGTAATTCCATTTTTTTATTCAGTCAATAACTGTTGAATGAAACCCCTGATTTTTAGATCTCTTTGAAATTTCTGTTGCTGAAAAACTCAAACAAAAATATGTAATTAGATTCTGGATGTTGTTAATTTTGATAAACATTACATGGGATGTTTTGAATTTGATGTTTAATAAATTTAAAACAAAATCATGCTCAAATAATCTGCGTATGAATGACAGATGTCGAATGGGGACATATTCGAGAAGAACCATGACGAAATAGACTTCGAGTTCTTAGGAAACATCAGAGGGAAAAACTGGAGAATTCAGACAAATATTTATGGAAATGGAAGCACAAACGTTGGACGAGAAGAAAGATATGGCCTCTGGTTCGATCCCTCAGAGGATTTCCATCAATACAGTATCTTATGGACTGAGAATCAGATTGTGTAAGAACCCTTCAACACCACAGCCACAGGGTCCTTTTCAATATTATTTCTTTACTGTTTTTGATTAAATAAATATATCTGCATAAAAGTTTTGGTGAATCTGATTCTTGGGACTATTTGCATATACAGTTAGCAGTTTCTCGTGCTGCTTTTACTGTGTGTGGAGTTTCTGTTTTTGATGTATCTGTTAATGGTATCAACATGTTATTCTTTTCTTGAAAACTATAAAGTATTTTCTGCTATGTTCTGTCAGTCTCATCCCCGGCCTGTTAATGCTTGGTAGAATATGCAATACTGGCATTTCACGATCAAGATTATTTGAAAGATACCAACTTTAACTCGGAAAATATGTTAAAATATTATATGAATTATTTTGTATAGAATGTTTTGAAAGAAATTATAATTTAGCTTTTCAACTTATCACTTAAAATCCCCTGAATTTGAGTTTACTATGCTCTGCTTGATCACAAATAGATATGTGGAAAGCCGGGCAATGTTGATCTTGTTGGCAATAACTTATCTCAAAGCAACATTATTTCTCTTCTGAAATTGCCTTGAACATTGTCGTTAAGATGAATTGTGATTGTTAGATATAATGTCGGCTTTTTGACTTCTTGTGTTTGGATGTAAAGAAGAGGACTTTCTCTCTATGAATTATCACATTATTTTTCTCGTCCACACACGAGAGTGACGGGTTAGTGTGTTTGTAAAGGGTTTCTTTTACGGCATCTATTTGGGGACTTTTATATGGCTTTTTACAGTTCTCCTTTCTTTTCTTTTGATGAAAAAAAAAAAAAAATAGAATAGTATGTGCCAAGAACATTGTTTGCCAAATTGATACGAAAATATACGTTATTGTATTATCCGAGCGATGATTCTTGGTTTTTTGGGTCTTCTGCTTTCTTGCAGCTTTTATGTGGATAGTGTCCCCATAAGAGAGATCAAAAGGTCACAAGCAATGGGTGGGGACTTCCCCTCTAAACCGATGTCTTTGTATGCAACTATATGGGATGGCTCCGGTTGGGCCACAAATGGAGGCCGATATCGAGTCAATTACAAATACGCCCCTTACATAGCCGACTTTTCAGATTTCGTTCTCCATGGTTGTGCTGTTGATCCTCTTGATCAGTCCAAGTGTGAAGCTGCTCCGACGTCTGATTCAATCCCTAGTGGCATCAATGGTGAACAGCGGGTGAAAATGGATAGTTTCCGTAAGAAGCACATGCAATACTCGTATTGCTATGACCATTCTCGTTACAAGGTTCCTCCATCCGAGTGTGTGATCAATGCCAAGGAAGCTGAACGACTTCGAGGGTTCGACCCAGTTACATTTGGCGGGGTCCACCACCGTAGCAAACGAAACCACAGGATCAGATCAATCCAGGCCAAGGCATCTTCCATTTGACGACGTGTGTTCGGCGTAACAATTACATGGCATTACTGTTTACTTTCATTTGAAGTTTGCATTTTTTTCTTTTTCCTGTGAATAGATAAAAGAAGAGAGCTGTAGATTCATCGAGGGTAAACAGAAATATTTATATATATTTCATATTTACAGGTCCCCCATGGTTTGAATAAATATATTTATATATTATATAGCATAAATTGGAGTTATTATTAGGATGTGTTTGAGCCACATTATTTTGAAAGAACGAATTATGAAATAATAGATTGACGGAGAATGTGTGAATGAAAAAGAAGGAAAAATAATTGATGTGATGTAAAATATTATTTTATTGAAAAATGTGTGGTTGAAAATAAGTAGAAAAATGAGAATGAAAATTTTAATGTGTACCAAATAGGGGCTTAATAAATTTGAGTTGGTGGGGTTACTGAGGTATCGCCGTTTCGGTTCCGTCGATGTGGTGTCAAGGAATAACGTTACTCAAATAAGTGTTTGGATAAAAATTAAATTATTTGGGCTCATTTTTAAAAAAAATTCATTATTTCACAATTCATTCTTTACGCTCTCTCGCAAAATAATTTTAGACGTAAAATCAATTTTTTTTATATTTTTAACCTCCAACTGTCGATGGGTGTCAAGGGAATAACATTACTCAAGTCAGTGTTCGGATAAAAATTAAATTATTTGGGCTTCATTGTTTGAAAAATTCATTTTTTCAAAACTAATTTTCAATCAAACATTTTCTCATAAAATAATTTTACGTATAAATCCAAAATTTTTCTCAATTTTAACTCCATATCTTTCAAAAATCAATATTCTAAAATCAATTATGTTATATGTACATCATCTTTTATATTTGTTTTACATTATGCCACGTGGTAACACACCATTTGACTGTTCAAAAAAGAACACTTTTTTCCGCTGGCAAGTTTTGAAAGCAAAGAGAAGGTCAAAAACAATGTAAGGGATTGAAAGTAAGTATTATTGATTTTAAAATACATTTTCCCACAAAAATCATCAAACAAAGGTTAAATTTTGATCAAAATTAATGAAATGAATGATTGATAAAGAATAATATTATTTATCCTTATAATGATAGAACAACGATAATATGGCAAATTAGATGGAATAATGGGATCGGAGTCCTATCCCATAATTTCACCTAAATTGTCACATCAGCAACGTTATGATAAATAACATTATTTATTGAAAAATATTGGGTATCGTTATATGTGATTAAAAATGAATTTTAAGAAATGAAGGCAAAAGAGGAACTAAGATGTCTCTTGTACAAATTTAAACTAAGTTGAAATTAAAAGATAAACAACTTCATGTTTAGTTCTCGTAGAAGACTACTAATCTGTGGAGAAATTGAGATTTCATTCCAAAAAGGCTATCTCTATAAATAGAGCAATCCAATATAATATAAGTTCATCATTTACCTGATATCAAAGTTGATGTGAAACTTTTATCAACATCTTTTTCAACATAATATTGAAAAACCCGCTAATCCTATAACCGTTATTCTTAGTAGATTGCAAGATATTATTCATGTATCCTTGCCTAACCTGCCAACGCATTGGCATTTTGATAACCTATACAACTTTTCTTTATATTGAGGATGACATCCTCTTTGTTTTTAACAAAAATTGAGCGAAAAAAGTGTTTATTGTTAAACTGTCTAATGATGTGTTGTCATGTGACACAACGTTAACAATGATGTAAAATATGTACATGTAGCATGAATGTTGTGATATTGCCTACGCAATACTTAGCCCCTATTTGATAGCCATTATTTGGGGGGAAAAAAATATTTTTTAAAATAGTATTTTTTGAGAGAATGTGTAATTAAAAAGTGATAAAAATTTGAATTTATGTACATAATATTTTATTGAGTGAATCTGATTGAAAATGAGGATTCAAATAATGGTCATCAAACAGAGGCTTGAAAAGATTGCACTAATCTCCTTAATACTATCTATAGTACAGTCCAATCCAACCTACATAACAGGGCATCAAAGTGAAAAATCTAATTTTTTAAAATCCAATTGGTTGGATATTACGAAGCCGCAATGGCCATCAGACTCCAAAACTAAAAAATGACTCATCTTATTTCACAGCACAGATGAGCATTTTATTTATTTATAATTCAAAACATTCTCAAATTTCTGCTAGTAAGAATCAAATAAGGTCCATAATCTTGTACACCAAGATTTGACTGTTGTAATACACAGAGAAATAATGTTTCCTGATTTTGGAAATAATGTGAGGCTGTTTCTAATAAGATTCAGCTTCCTTTTTCTCTATCAATTTAATAAAATTACGAACTATTGTTTTGCCTTCAGTTGTGATGATGCTTTCAGGATGAAATTGGACTCCCTGCATTCCAGTAACAGAAAGAGTATTAGTTTGAGCCATTGAGTGAACAGCAGAAATGTACATGCCACAAGGGGAAAAATAAAAGTATACGTCATAACAGGGCTGCGGGCTAAGACAAATAACAGAACAGCATTTCTTTCTTCAAGGAGCTGCTTAGCCCAGTTTTTGGAGATAATCATCTAAGCAAATGATGTAGAGTGGAGAAAAAAGAGAAGTGAAGCATTAATGATTGTGCTTAATGGATGGAGACTTGTATAGACATCGCCATACAGATTCTGATGACACTATATTTCTGATTACTTGCATTGCTTCGACAAGGAGAATTGAAGAACAAAGGCCGACTATTGAAGCACATTACTATATTGCAGAAGAAATTCTTTGTACTCTCCAACCAATTATACACATTATCCACACAAAACAGAATCAACAGAGAAAAATATACATGCATATGCTACATGGAACTTTTCTTTCATCATTGTCAACTACTTTTGTAAAGACTTGACCTGACTGTGTACAAGGGGTTAAGCCAATTGACGCAAAATGCTTAAAACTCATGCTGTCAAGTAATAGTCTGCCTAAATCTTAGTAGTTAGTACCACTTAAAAAATCCACATATCGAATCCGATGTGCAGTATGGGGTATATATTCACTCCCTAACCATGAAGAGTCCTTGCCATGGCACCAAGAACCACGCTGATGCTGCCACCACCATCAGTGAAACAATCAGCCCATTCACATATTCCATGATGATACTGCAATATGAGGTACACAATTTGGGTTTATTCTCAGTAATGACCAGTCCAAGCAACATAAGATACCTAACCGACTATCCATGAATACAGACTTCAACTCGTGATTCACAAAACCATGTCCTCGTTGCAGCTGATAAGACTGCAGCATCTCATCTCCCAAAACTCTTACTGCAAGTATACACAATAAAGTCAAACCGAAACCCAAATCATATCATCTAGCAGTTTCCTTCACTAAGTTGTAGATGTTTCAAGATATGGATCCGTTTTGTACCACTGTTTGCATCACCTATTGCTCCTCCACTTCCTTCTAAAACCTTGAAGGCATTTATCTGATTGTTCTGTACTCAGTATTCGAGCATTAGCGACCCTCAGACTGCATTGTGACTTTAGCATAATAAATATGCCACCACAATCCACTTTCCAAAATCCAATTGTTGCCCCATATGGTCCACCAAATGGGAAACTCTACGGATCTCCACCTCCTGTTAATTGGAAGTGGAATAGGATTATCAAAAACAAAGATATCCTCTTCTTCCATGAGCGTCATCTCTACTAGCAACTATCCGCCCAAAAGTATCAAAACCAAAAGAAATTTAGCTCCATTTTACCTCAAAACCACTAATCAAAGACGACTTACCTGGAATATTCACCTGTTCACCAACTTATAGGAATCAGTGCAATCCCTAGGGGGAAAAGGGAGGAAAGGCAGTTAAAGAGGGGAACTAGAGAACGTGAAGTAGACACCCAGTTTTATTTTGCTGCTTGCTCCTCTTATTTTATTTTTTCACCTTAAAAGGAAGCTTTTCAAACTCAAGCTTAATGAACACGACCTAGAATATAGAGAGGTTTTAAAATATGTATAGTACTTCATCAACTATAACACAGGTTAAATTTGCTAACAGCTAAGTAACTTAAAAATTATTACATTACCCCTGACTGATCAAGGATTTAGTCTCTTAAATCAAATTCACCTATAAGTATATGCCATCTTGTTCATCCAATGGCGCACATTGTGCCTTCGTTTTCTTATTTCAACCCTCTTCCATATTTTAGTTAATATAAGTAACAAAAAATATCAATGTTCTTGCCACAGAACTTGTGAAATCAGTTTTTTTAAAAGGAATTTTAAAATCAATATAAATAGTATTAATAGCGAAACAAGATGTAATCGTTGGAAATTGGCAGGATCGTTTAGGTCCAAGATAGGATTGTGATCTAACTGAGCCAGAATTATGGCTTCATAAATTCAGTTTACAGTACCAGGTGCTATGCATAAAAGTGAGCATATGGACCTAAATACTCAAGGAGTTCAAATACGCTACTTTACCACAGTTTTTGATGGTATACTGATTTACTGATGTGATAATGTGACAAACAAAAGAAACGAAAAACCTTGAGAAAAGAGCATCCCTCGACACTTGTTCCTTTAAAGAAAGAGGCAAAAATCCCAGATTACGAATGCAAAGTTTTTTTTCATCTCTGTTTTTTCACAGTAACGAAGTGTTTATTGAGGTTTATCGATCTTCAGAATTGTGATTGAACTTGAAACTTGTGTTATAGTGATTGAAACTTTGCAGGAGCAGATGCCGTTTTCCTAGGAAATTAAAGATTAAAAATGTGATGATTTCAACCTTCATTATTCGCTCACAACTTGTAAACTACAATCTAAAATTGAGATTGTGTCCTTTAAATCAATTAAAAGCACTCATAATCTTATATTTTTTGATCTTACAACCCCTGATCCAATACTATGATCTAATCTGCAAATCAATTACTTCTAATCTCTTTGTAAAAGATTACTTCTAATCCATTACTAATCTCTTGGAGCTACATTTGATAGGGCATAAACTATCTCTGATAGTCCGAACAGCACTATCTTAATCAACACAAGAATCCGGAGTAATTGAATGCACAAAATTTATGCTAAGCCTTTTATTGAGCATGGAGTAGCATGAGACTTTGAAATAAGGAACTATCCTACTATCAATAAAGTAGCCGAGTTGAACAGGATTACCTGCAGATGTTTATATACTTTGTGACGTGCAGCCATTACTAGTCCATCCTCTGTCCATGCAGTTATCTCAAGTGCGTCATGGGGAAAAGTTTCCTTTTCAATTACAAGGCTATGGTATCTACCAGCAGTAAAAGGACTGAAACAAATCACAAGGCACATATCAACATACAGCTGGACAACATATTGCCCGTTTGGCAATGTTATAACAAATTGAAGTTATCAGCAAGTAATAGGAATGACACTTGTAAACCTCTCTTTGTTTTCCAAGTAAAATACAGTGGAATCAGATTTCATCTATTAGAAAAAACAATCTATCTGACCTTTCCGTGTAAAATGCGCTAAGTAAGGATTTTATATTTAGAAAATTCAGGGAAGTACTATCAGCACGATATAAATCGCTTTTTTTTCAGTAAATTAGGGTCCCGTGATAGCCAACTACTGTCACTGCATTAATGTTGTCATAACCGGACGAGGCCAGTCAGGGCAACCGGAAATACAATATAATAGCTTAAATCTCATATAGTTAAAAACCGTCAAATGAAAGCTTCAACCGTAATTGGTCGACTCATTTGACCAATACTTTAGAAAATAAATAAATAAATAAATAAATGAAACGAAAAGAACGTTTGCTTAGGAAATACACATGCACATAGAGATTCGTAGACACGATGAATGCAAATCTCAGCATCACCTCACAAACAAAAACATGCTATACAAATAGTCTAACACAGACTTTATGTAATTCAAATATATAAGAGTAAATATCAGATACACCACTAGTGGTTTTTTATTATTACATTGGCACCCTTGCCTCTACAAAAATTACGGAAACCTCCCCTGAGGTTTGTTTCCCACGACAAATTCCCCATTTTCACTCAAAAATAAATTTGTATCTTCCATTTTACCCTTCTATATTTGTATTTCCTTTAAAATTATTATTATTAAAAATTTTGCACATTAATTTTAATTTGTTTAATATTCGTACATTCATAATATCTTAAATGTAGAAAAGTAAATTCCTCCCATCATAATACCAAAAACATAACAAAGTTAGCATTGAATAAGGTGCAACATTTAGATTATTTTTCTTTTCAATTTTCTAGTCAACATTTTTATTAATTTTTACGTTTTTCTTCCAAATAAAAAAATTTAATTTTGTATTATTTGAGTTGTAACCATTTGTTTAAAATAACCTTTTGAGGCTTACACCCCGAGTCAGCCGTTCATCAAAAGCTTCAAAGCTTAAACTTGAAATGTCATTTGTGAGGCTCATGCCTCAAGGCTAATCCTCCTGCTGACTAAGGTGTTTGACCATTAGTCTTGCCTTTTTTAGACATGCCTTATGGTCTTTTTTTAATATCAGAATGCTTTATAAGTCTATCTCATGTCTTTACGAGGGGAAGGAGAAAAAGAAAACACCATCGGAAGTGGAGCATGATGGCAGAAAATGAGAGTGATTGATATTGACAAGGTCCCATAAAAGGTTTTATTAGTAGTAACGACGTAAGAGAATTCTTAGCTTCTACATCTAGCAGTAGATTACAATATATTGTTTACTAATTTGAGAAAATATGCAACTTAATTCATCTATTTTATGTTTGTTCGCTAGTTACACTTCTAATTTTGCTAGTTTTTCTTTTTATTATAAGATCTTTAACATGGTTTGTGATTTAGAGCATTTTTTTTTTAATTTTTATATTCTTTTTTGAATTATTTATTAAGTCTAAGTTCACAAAAAGCGCTTAAAGGATTATGCCTCACCTCATATAGGTAATACGTCTTGACGCCGGATTTCTTCTTTTGAAATAGTGGTTAACCATATTTGCAAAAAGAAAAGAGAACTTTTTTCAAGCTAAAAGAAAATTTTCTTATCTAAATTAAAATTAAAAAAAATAAGAAAAATAAGAAACAATGTTTAAAAAGTTTAATCTGATAAAGGAGAGGGTTTCCTTGGTGAGGCTTAAAGTAAGCTTCGAAGCATTTTGAGGCATAACGTCACCAAAATCCCCAAAAAATGTAAAACATTATCAAAATACAAAATAAGTGCATGATAAATCGTAAACAACAAAATTCATAATAGAACAAACAAAGAAAAAACTTATAAAGTAACAAAAAGTAACTATTATTTTAGTTCGTGGGGTAGTGAACTATTAATAAGTGGGTCTACGAGAAACATGATTTTTAATATTTTAGCGGTAAGGGGGTTGTTCCCATAATGGATCAATGAGAACTTTTATGTTTTTTGGCTTATACCTAAAGCAAAGTAAACAAAACTAGAAAATTAAGGACACACACGTTAGAAACCTTGAGATGGTGTGCCTCTCTCAACTGAGGCCTACACCTCCAAAAACTGTCTCATAATTAACACATTAAAGCGCCTCACTTTGAAGCGGGCCTTAATGCAAGCCTCAATAAAGATTTTTAAAACCATGATACATAAAGAGATCACTTCAGATCTAATATATAGATAAGGGCAAACTAAGAAATGTATATTTATTTTTGCCCAGAAGGGATGTTTCTGTAATTTTTAGAAAAGGCAAAAGGCAGCGACAGTCGAGTCCCTCATATGGTATCTTTGATATAATTGGTTAAATATTGACATTCCGTATATGAAGTAGAACAAGAAGTTCGTTCCGGAATTCTTGACGGTTGACAGTGAACACTTACTAGTTTAAAAAAAAAACTACTTAGTGAAGAATATCTGCTTCCATCAAGCTACACAAATTATGACAATTCCCATTAATCATAGCTTCAGTATGATTGAAATTATGGGATACTCAATTTTAGAGATCTCATTCAATTCTTCCCTTTTCATTTAATTATTTCCTTTTCCTATACTATGTACAACTCTAAAAATTCACACTACCTCGATGGAAGTGTTGTGTATTCTAAGCCAAATGACTTTATTACATTATTTAATAGAAGCATGGATTCTTTTCAGCCATTGTCGTTTGCTGTTCGCATGCTCGAAAATCTCTCTTTCGCATTTCTTCCTTGAATTGAGACAAAGGGATTGTTTGGAAGAGAAGGTTGCCCAGTTATGATATGAACAAGAGGCATGCCATGCATGGTATTAAAAGGGGAGAGGAGGAATGCCAAGACACTAAATTGCTATAAAGTAATGGCCTAATATTTCAATAATTATCACAAAATTAGTTGCTAGTAGGCTAGCAGGATGTAAGATAATATCAGTACCTATGACAATGAAATGAGGAAAAGGAATGGTGAGAAGGTGCTCAATATATAATGGAAAGAGATTATATGTAAAGAACATCAAAGACTAGAGAAAGACTTGATGGCAAGGTAGAAGCATTATATTCATAAATCAGTTTACATAAATAAAAAACAATAGAATAAATCAGACCTCATTTACAGCTTGCACAAATGAAACCATAAATTTATGTATTTCAAATCAAAATTTACAGGTGATGTCATGAAAGCTGAGGGAAAGGATGAAGTAGAGATTACATCAGAGGAAATTGAGATTTTCAACATGAAAATACATATGAAACAAACAGGTGAAATTTCCTTTTTTTTTTAACATACACCTTGGACTGGCAGCACAATTTAAGTATCCATGTCAGCAATGAAACGGTGATACTCCTAAGCAGTAAATGTAGAATGAGATAGCATATAATAAAGTTGTACAGCTAATCAACAGCTTCAAACATTAGCAAGTGTGCATCACAACTAGGAACAGGAAAAACTACATACTTCGATAAGCCCGCTAGAATGCCTTCTTCCCCAGCCTCATTATAATACACAAGAGAACTTTTTCCATGCATAACACCATAAGGAGAACGCACAATTTTGCCTGAAACAAAAATCCCAAAAAGTTAAATAAAGCGTCCTCTGAAACCAACAGTGAGAGAAAAATAACCTATGAAACAATTACCAAATTCTCTCTACCATGGAAAAACTCAAACGACAAAAGATGATGTAGAAACTGAATATATTCAGAAATGAAGAGCATAGTAACTAATAATTCAAAAACCAGATTCAGACAAAGGTGCACCGCTGCATTGTGGATAATCAAATATCATCCTCTTAAGGTTCACTCCATACTAGCAGCATATACAGCTCTAATTATATTTCACTGATCTCGGCACCAAAACCATCCTGCACATACTATCCATCTGATATCAACTCCTCCAATTATTGCCTAGAGCTGTAGAAACTAGTTCAGAGAAATAAAGGTGATTCTATTTTACATGGCTATTGGCTAGAATAGATTGTTACTCTCCAATGAAGGAAAAGTTCTAAAATAGGTTTCATTCAGTATGTCCAGACAAGGAGAAGTTTTCAGCAAAATAGCCACAGCCTTCACTCTGCTTGCAACTGAAAAGACATATCGCTAAGATGCCACAAGGATATTTCAGATAAAGCTAGCAACTCTTTATTTTAAAATAATAATTGTGCTCATTAAAACTGAATAGATGCAAGTGCAATTGAAGCTGCTGTGTTGAAAATGAACTATACCATACCGAGATAAGTCCTTTCACTTGGACATTAAATACTTAAGACTTATGAGTAAATACCTTGATGTGAAAAACCTTAATACTTGTACGTATAAACACGAGTGGAAGGTAATCAATTTGAATCCAAATTTCATAATAAAAATTAAGCCCAGCTATTCTGCACATCTATCATATGTTGAAGATAGTTAAAAGAATTATGCATTCTGTTTTTATAATAATAATAATAATAAATAAATAAATAAAAGGATCCATGTTTCCACTTTCTAAAAGGGATCCATGTAGCCTCCCAATATTGTTGAGAATAACTGAATAAGACTTAGTTTGTTGTTGTTGCTTATGTTCTTTGCAATGGCTTGTGGTCTTTATAGATGATGGTAGATGTATCTTCTAGTACTCTGCTCTAATTGTTTATAATTTACAATATAGAAACATTTCTAGGTATTGGAACAGTCTCCAATGAGTGCCACTCCTAAAAACTTAATATTATATATATATTACAAATGGCAAGGTTCCAAAAGTAACCAATCCAAAATGGTAATCTAAGCCTTTAAAACTTAATCTCACATTTTTAACAACTATCTTTGCCATATTTTAAACAGTTTTCAACATTTGGATAATTAGGCAAGTTAAACCTAAAAGAAAACAGTAAATCAACTGGGAAATGAGTACAGCTCTCTAATAACAAAAAGAATATCACCAATGAAAAATAAACAATCACCTCCAAAAGCTTCCCCCATGCACTGCAGTCCCATGCACACGCCAAATAATGGTACACTTGGTCCAAGTTCCATTACCGTCTGTAATGATATTCCAGAGTCCTGAGGAGTTCCTGAAATGAATTGAGAAAAATAATACTCAAAGTAAGCCTCAATCGTATAACATGAATGAAATATCTCGAAAAGTTCTCACCTGGTCCAGGTGATATCAACACTCCTCTTGGATTCTTCCTGTAAAAGTAGCAGGAAATGTTAATTAACACATCTAATCATAACTCCAAATATTGTAAAGATTACACTAAGAACTCTTTTAAGTACCGACTTCAATAAGATTTTAAGACTTTCCAGTTTCCATGATGCTGGCGATGGCATATTTTAACATCCATTTACCAAAAATTGTTATTCACTTCCTTCCGATTTTCTTTTTCCCCAATGGAATAGTATACAGAAATAAATTCACCATTTTACACTAACTAAATTAACCAAACTATATGATTTTATTTACTATGCCAAAAAATTTTGCACGGAAACTGATAATGCCAAAGAAAGGTATAAAACTGGAAGCATAACGCACAATACAGAAAATTTTGCGCCTTCCCTTGAACTTAAAATTTAAAAACAACTAAGCAGTTAGTTCCCATAGAGTTTTTGTCTATACAAATAAATAAACAAAAATATGAAGAGGATACACTGGAATAAGAAAATTAGTGAATTAAGGAGAAAAAGATTTTTACTTTCTTAGCTCATTAACAGTGAGCTCATCATTTCGGTAGACCTCAAATTCACACCCCAGCTCGCCCATATACTTCAAAATTCAGGAAAAAAAAAAAAAAGAGTCAGCAAACGTGGTAGCGATATGTGTAACTGGAATTTCAACAAGAGAGACAAAAAAAACTTACTTGGCAGAGATTGTAAGTAAAGCTGTCATAATTGTCGATAACAATTATCGGGTTAGCGGCTTTTAGTGGTGCGGAATTAACCGGCATTTCAGAGGTCTCTCGAGAAATGGACACCGGTATTTTACGGGGAGCACGAGTGGAGATGAAGTTGATGCCATGGATTTTGGGGGGTAAATTCTGTGATGAGAAACGGAAGTTTTTCTGCGATTGAATGAGAGAAGATTGTTTAATGGGAATTGAGGGAGTTGCAATGATGGCCATGACAGTGAAATCGTTGAGGGCTTGGGAATTTTTGATTTGGGGAATTATGGCTATTTGACTGAAAAATATAAACATACAATATCACATACACTGAATTCATGTATTTGTCTTCAAGTGCTCACTAAAATTTAAAATATTGAGTTTTGACCACTAAACTTATTCAAATGTTGAATATGATTCGGTGGCATAATATATGTTTTAAACTTTTAACGGAATTAGCGACGTGGCTAACGGAATGTATACGTGGTGCTTCATCACGCCATTAAAAAATTGTCATTTCTTCGATTGCTCACTAAACTTTGAAAAATGATTTTGATTGCTCACTAAATTTTGAAAAACGTCTTCGATAACTCACTGAACTTTGAGATGGTCAGATTTTGGCCACTAAACTTATAAAAATGACGTTAGTTTGTTGTTAGTTAAAAAATATGTACCGCGAACGTACGGGTTGCATAAAAGTAATAAATTGGGTAAAAGAGTACGAGTTGTCGATTTCACGAGAAATGATTATTCAATTATACAATAGTTAAATTTAATTTTAACATATTTTTGTAAAATTTTAAATTATTTTCATCATTTGAAAAATTCAAATTTATTTTGCGTTTGTTATTTAAATTTGGATTTTGCAGCAAAAACACACAATAAATTTAATTAAAATCCGAATTTTTGTAACGAAATACACAATAAAATTAATTAAATAAATTTTGCAATGAAAGTGTTTCGTTATAAAATTTTCAATCCAAATTAAACCACGATTCTCACCAACCATCCTATTGACCAAGCAAAACCCCTCGTTCTTTTGGATGTAAAACGGTGAAATGGTTTTTGAACCAAGGATTTTCCATTTTTTAGTTGGGGTAAAACTGAGGCCTCCGATATCGGATATCAAAGCTTGCCACGATAAAGGTGGAGGCCTGGAGGGTTTGGAAATTTAGATCTGGATAAATTAGGCAAGGTATCAACGATAGATATTTTTGTGGGAGACATGACGTCTTTTCATTTTAGCATTAAAAGAATTGTAGGGATACATTTGGTGCCTATATGACAAAGATCAAAAGATAAAATCATTCCTGGATAAGATGTCTAAGAAGCGAATAAGTCACACATAAAATTTTTGAGAGGTCTAGTCAGATAGAAAAAAGTAAAGGCCTAAGCGTTATATTTTTGTGTGTAAAACGCTAAATATATCATTTGGAAATGTTCTAAATATCCTTAAACACAGAAAAGGTAGGTCATATCAGTTACAGACAAATTTCTTTGAATTTTGTTAAAGAATAATATCATTCTCAATTATGCCACAAGTGTAAAGTTTAGCATTCATCTTCTATCTGGTATAGAATTCGTCATTGCCCTATCTGGATTACTTTACCAATTATTTATTTTATTATTCGAAAAATAACACTTTTCATTTAGTGAGAACCATTGAAAATGGATTAAGCCATTGCAGAAGAGAATTAGCTCTTGTTTGAAGGGAAAAATGTATTTTGGAATAGTGTTTTTTGAGAATATGTGGTTAAGAAATAAGAAAAAACTCGATTTACGTGTAAATTATTTTATTAAAGAATGTATGGTTGAAAATGAGTTTTGAAAAATAAATTTTTGATTAATTGGGGCTCGAAAAACCAAGTGTTGCGCGAGTTTGTGTTGTACTCAACTTATTATAAGTCTTTCAATACTTGGTGTGGATATTAATAATATTCGAAGATGAAAATCTAATTCTGCATGTTTCGTGTTGGCATGGAACACAAGATTGCTTGCAAGAATAATGGAACTCTGATCACACTGCGATGTTGGAGAATAGAGTAAATGAAGTTCGCTAACTAGAGATTGAAGCCATAAGATTTCTGCGGTTGTAGCAGCTAAACTCCGATACTCTGCTTTGGTAGATGATCGCAAAATAGAAACCCAATCCGCATCAGAAAATGCAACTAAAGGAGAAAGCTTCATATCATATGTGACCAAAATTAGAAGTGCAATGCAGATAGAAAAGTATGCATTTGACAGCCTCCAATAAGGTGATTGCATAAATGGAAACATGGTTGACAGAGAAGCAAGCTCAGATCTAGTGATAATTGCACATCGAAGAATCCCATCCACACTTTTATATAACTGGGGATTGCCAAACAGTTCACCTACATGAGCAGAGAGTAATTCACCAGGAGCCATTGGTGTGGGAAGTGATTTGGACCCTAAGAAGTTCAGTAATATATTTCTTCTGAGAAGGGAAAAGTCCTGCAACTGTGTTTGGGATTTGTTACTA
Organism: Fraxinus cuspidata; assembly: GCA_903798385.1. NCBI lineage: Eukaryota > Viridiplantae > Streptophyta > Magnoliopsida > Lamiales > Oleaceae > Fraxinus > Fraxinus cuspidata. The sequence goes on from CAIGRP010069920.1 coordinate 21,845, forward strand.
AGCTTGCTTTATAACATCGAATGGAACCATCTGTGCATTCTTTTTAATCCGATAAACCCATTACATCCCACAAGTTCTCTATGACTCGGAGGAGAAACAAGAGACTGAGTTTGATTAGCCATTAAAGCATTATACTTAACATCCATAGCAGCTTTTCATTTAGGTAATTGTAATGTTTTCCCGACAGTTTTGGGTTCATAGTCTAAGCTAGTAGCAAGCCAACCGTTGTCTGGAAATGTCATTCTTCGAATGTGCGGTATGACTGCTAACTGTTAAGAATTGAGCTTCCATCTTAAAAGGTCAACCTTATTAAGAGGAGTAGTCCAAAACTTTATAAATTGGTTTATGTTTACATCTTTATTCGATATGAGATTCTATCCCTTAACATGCCCCCGCAAGATGGTGGCTCGTTTGAGCAGACCAATCTTGAAATTCGTGTGCTCACTTTTGAAGTCTTAACCGGATCGAATTGCTCGTTGAAACGTAACGGGCTCTGATACCATGTTAAGAATTGGGGTTCCATCTTAAAAGGTCAACCTTATTAAGAGGAGTAGCCCAAACTTTTATAAATTTGTTTATGTTTACATCTTTATTCGATGTGGGATTCTATCCCTTAATGCTAACCATCTCTTGTGGGTGAGAGAGACGCTAGAGAGAAAAGTTTCATCCCAAAATTTTAATGTCAAAGATCTAACATAGAACTACCACGAGACCTAGTAATGACTGGGAAGAGCTTCTGGACTTTTACTCCAATAAATGAAGTGTTGAAGTCGATGACCACAAATAGCAGCAAGAACTTGTTGCCTCCATATCAGAAAGTTGGTTCAGTCAAGTTTCACAGCAAGAGGATGGTTGAAGGTACTCATCATCATTGGCGAAGCAGTCGTAGTCAGATGGCGTGGCGACAATATTAGTTGCTGGTAAAATTGTAGTTGAATCTCCCGTCATGGTTTGAATAGCTCTCATATCAAATCAGAGTTTCTTTGAAATCTGTAAATAACAAAATCGAAGTTCAGAAATTAATCTGAATAATGCTGTGTATATATTTTGATGATGGTTTCCAATATTTATAACCAAGATTATGATATAAAGATATCTACAATGACAAACTTGTGTTAACAAGAACTTCCTATAATTTAGCTTGACAATTTCTATCTTTTTAACTGATGAGCTCCAGCTAGTTTGCAAAACCGATTTTGCCCATGTTTGATCCCCATTATTTCCAATATACATCTCTTTTTTTTTTCAATCATACATTTTTCAATAAAAAAACATTACGCAAACTCAAAACTCTTCATTATTTTTTTAACCACACATTTTTCGTCAATCTACCATTTCAAAAAACATTCTTCAATAAAAATAGGGCTCAAACAATTATCTTTAATATCTAAAAGTGAGAAAACTACTCTGGAAAAGTTGTTCAAGTTTGAGAGCTAGTAATCGGGAATGAGGCAAGATGTTAGGATGTAAATTGATAAAAATTGACGAACTTACAACCGTGTTTGGCTTTGCTAAAAAAAAAGTTGATAAAAATTTCAATCAAAGTCGACAATTAATTTTAGTCACACTTTTAAATAATCCACAACTTTTATAAGCTTTCTAATCATATGTTTCTTCAACTTTTTTTTAAAATCGAATAAATTTCTAATTTTTAACTAATTCCAAAACAATCATGCTACATATATATCATGATTGACAACAAGTTTGACACTTTTCCATGTAACAGCAGTCTATACTATTAATTATAAACACATTCATCTCATCATTGTCCAAATTCATTGCACTTAGGAAGTATGTCATCCTTAATTGACACCAAGAATGTACATCTAGTTTAATTTATTCCAAAAGGGACTACTTATACAACTTTTGAACCCATCGTTGATAGAGTGACTCACACATGTTGGAGTAAATGGGCCTAATTTAATTAAGTGGAAATTACGTCACATGCCTATTTAGTTGTCTGTGCTCCATTTTAATTATAGCCACTGTTTGGTACACATTAAAATTCTCATTCTCATTCTTCTATTTATTTACAACCACACATTTTTCAATAAAATAATATTTTCCATCACATCAATATATTTTTCCTTCTTTTTCAATCACACATTCTCCATCAATCTACTTCTTCCAAAATAATGTGGCTCAAACACACCCTTAGTACATTTTTCTTTTCTTTCCAAGTACACATTTTTTAATAAAATAATATTATACGAAAACTCAAAACTTTTCTTTCTTTTAACCACACATTCTCCAAAAAATTACTATTTCAAAATATATTTTTCCATAAAAAACTAATTTTAATGGATCACAAACATGGGCTCAATATTATAATTATATAACTACTATTCAACTTTTAATAATTCTTAATTTACTAACCTTAACCACATTGAATCACCGCTCTTAATCCCCTCCTCACCACCACTTAATTTACTAGCCTTTAAGGATGATGACTCATTTGAGCTAATTAAATCTTGAAATTCTTGTGTTTCAATTTTTCAGTAAGATCAAGTTGTTTGTTGAAATTTAATAAGTTCTCATATGATTTGTGAAAAAATAGAATAATTCTTATTGTCTTATCATGAGTTATTCTTAGCTTTATAAACGATTATACAGTCGGTTAGAGCATGATTCCACGAGGCTAAAAATAGAATATATCCCTAGTTATCATCTATTCTAATATAGGGAAAACATACATCTAATAATACACCTAATGACGTTATTTGTTATGCCAAGTTTAACAAAATCGAGAAGTTAAGAATTAGGAATTAAACATGTTCAAATGAGAATACATCATGCGAATTTAGTTTTGATCAGATTTTTGGACGTATATTGTATAAAATCCAAGTTTTATGAACAACATTTTTACTAATTTGGCATAATAAATAATGTCGTTGGTGACATGTTAGTACTTGATGATATCACGTAAGATTTAATGTTAATTTTTTGACCAAATGATCACTAGTGTAACAGTTATAAACTTGGATGACTACTATTATTAGAAAATAACTTTAAGAATATTGACGTAATTACTCAAAATTTCAGTAACCATTAACATGATTAAGCCAAAAGAAAAGAAAAATATCTCGTATTTTTAGCTAATGATTGATTGTAAACCGTCCATTCTTGTTTGTCAGTTGTTTAAATTATACACTTTTGGTCGAATAATTTATCAACACATTTCGTAAAACTTACAAATACTACTCATTTATATTTATTTATAATTTAAATCGATTAAAATCATTTTCCAAATATTCTTAATACCCCAATCTTTGTTCTAAAACAAATAGATTAGTTGAAATTTTATAGAATATCGAATTCAAAAAATATGAAAATCTTATGAAATCCACAGTTAATGTAAGAAAATTATATCGCATACACCTTGGATTTTTTTTATTTATTAATTTTTACTTGGCACGTAAGTTAAAGAACAAAGTAAAGAGAAATAAAAACAATCGTTTCCAAACCCTCATTTAGTTAAAAAGCTTGGTATAAACTAGAGACAAAAAGAGAGAAAATTAGAGAAGTCAATGACTTGTGTGTATTATAATGAGAACAAAAGTCATATATTTATAGGGTATGATTATACAATGGTAATAATTTTTAGAATGACGGGAAAACAATTGTCATTCACTAATAAACTTATCATTTACAACACTCACCCTTGAATAACAATTACAAAATATCTGACTCTTTAAAGCCTTATTTGATAAAAACTCAATGGGACAAAAAATCAAACGAAGGAAAAAGTTCATAGTTATTTTGGAGTATTAAATGATACCTCATTAAAACTTTGGTGAAAAAACTCGGTGAGATAAAACTTAAGTGAAGGAAAAATAGTACAACTACTCCCCCTAATGTTGATCGCTGAAATTTTTTGAGCTGACGCATTCCAATTTTATGAACAAATTTCTTGAATGTAGATGTTGACAATGTTTTGTAAATAAATAAGTCACATTGTTACTTTAGCGAATTTGTTGAACAACGATATCGTCATTCTTTTGAAACTCGTGTGTATGAAAGAATTTTGGAGAAATATGCTTCGTCATATCACCTTCGTTATATCCTCCTTTGAGTTGTGCAATACAAGCAGCATTGTCTTCATATAAAATTGTTTGACTATCTTTTGTTGAAATTAATCAACATGATACTTGGATATAATAGGTCATGTTCCTCAACCATACACATTCTCGGCTTGCTTCATGGATTGCAATAATTTCAGAATGATTTGAGAATGTTGCCGTCAATGATTGCTTCACAAATCGCCATAATATAGTTGTTCATCCACATGTAAACACGTATCTTATTTGTGATTTAGCTTTATGTTGGTCAAAGAGATAACCGGCATATGCATATCCCACTAAAACAGATCTCGACTTTTGAAAATAAAACAATCACAAATCAATAATACCATTAGGTAATGAAAAATATGTTTAACACTATTCCAATATTTTTGTGTTGGAGTAGAGTTGTATCTTACAAGGAGATTTACAGAAAAAGTTATGTTGGGTCAAGTAAAGTTTGCACTAAGATATGTTATTTATGGATTAAGAACATTTTCTTTATCTTCAAGTGGACGAAATTGATCTTTTTTTCACATCAAGTGATCAAATAACTATAGATGATGTCAATTGATGTGCATTATCAGTAAAAAAGTTTTTTTATAACTTTTTCTGTATATGTAGATTGATATACAAATAATCCTTTTGGAAAATGTTCAATCTGTAATATGATCGAGTTTGATTTTTTCCAAATCTTTCATTTCAAATTCATTTTTCAAATAATTTACAGTTTTGTTGAGCTCTTCAGAAGTCTCATATATATATTAGAGTATTATTTTGAAGGTAAATGTCTTTTAGGTTATGGATATTCATTACACAAAGAATACGCCTCTTTAAAACCTTATTAGGAAAAATCCCGTGGGAAAAATAGTACATTTTTCTTTTAAATACGCTACAAAAGTTGTCTCGTTAAAAAATCTTGTTAGTAAAACCTAATGGGACAAAACCTTGGTCAAGGGAAAAAAGTACAACGCATATTTACTCTCTCTTATGATAATATCACTTGAATTATGTTTCAAACATATTAAATCCTTCAAGGATATTATCAAAATCATGCAAGATAAATTGTCTATAATCACATTTCATGCATTGTCACTCTAATGAAATAGAGACTTGTGATTACATACACCACATGATAATTTATCTATTTATGAAAGTCTTCATAAAATTCATTATGTAAAGAGTCATACCTTTCATATTACGACTTTACTTTTCTTATTTCTTTTTCGTATAAGTATACATTTTTAAATTTTTAGGACTAAAGGTCTAGAACTTCTAGTTTATCTCGTAAATTTAATATAGGATTGGGTTCCTTTTATTTGTTCAATTATTACTTTGATTGATATATTTCGACGTATTTATTTTGATTCCTCGTTATATGAAGCTGTATATCGTGTGCAAAAGTGTTTTTGACAAACTTTTTCTTTTCTTTTTCGATTCTATTTCTTTTTCTTAACGACATAAATTTTTGAGATATCTCAATTTTCATTATTTTAGGTACCTTGACCTCTTTTGGGGTTTTATAATTTTTTATACCAAAATACTCATCAGAAGTATATGCCTCATTAATAGGACCATCTTTGCTAATTGCTCCATTTTCGTTTGGAAATTTTTATATTAGAATCAAATATCATCGAGCTTCAGGCGTGCTATAAGTTTATTAAATATAATATTAAAGAATTGTTATTCCAGAATTCAATTCGAGTTGGAACATTTAAAAGTAATGTGTGAGATTGTTAATCTATTTGGTCAATAAATGCATCTAAAATAATTATCCTTCGAACTTTTGGTTCGAATTGTCTTTCATGAGAATTTAGATAACAATATATTTGTACGTCATTTTCAACTTCTTAATTCCTCCTTTCTAATGCTAAAAGAATTAACAATCATTTTTACTGTATTATAAAATCACTCATTTGGGATAAGGGATCTTTCTAAGTATTTACTCTCAACATTTTTTACTTTTCATCTCAGTGCATTGTAACGGATTAATTTTACATATACTGCACTATCGAAATAATTTGATGAAAAATCAGGCTCTGACCATAAGCCAAATTATAAATAGGAGAACTATAATATTGGCAAGATGCGTAATGACTTTCTCTAAACAAAAAATGAGAAATATTTTGTTCTCAATTAAATTAATTGAAAGCATTTAACAAACAATAGTGTTAAACCATATATCGATATCTCAACTAACACTTATTAAAAAATTAAGATTTAAGATCACTAATATTAACAAGATACACCATCTTCAATGTATAATTTGAAAATTATGCTCATAATTTGAGTAGCACTTTCGCAAACTTAGGTTGCGAACACACACGATTATCTAGTATTTGTATCAAATCTATTAGATTCAAATAATATATGGTTAACGTGGTGGGTGACGGTGCCCCATTTATCACTCTAATTAATTTTCTGAAATATAGAGAATTTAATCCATATTTTAGTTAGTGATGTATGATGAACAATTGTCGATAAAAGAGAACAAATAACATATAAGAAATCATTGAATTGAATAATCTTCTAGTTTTTTGTTGAATATCCATTTTAATCCTTAATTTCGCATCAATATTGATCTAATGATAGTCCAACTGGTCATGCCAAACAATAAAATCAAATTAAACTTTTGGTTCAATATAATATTTGTTTCAATTGTACCATGCATTTTAGAAACTTAGCATGTTTCTCTTTAATTTAGTAGAGAATACAATCGATAATAAAACTTTATTATCCCACATTACGCAGTATTGACTTTTCTATACTATCAAAACAACATTCTTCTAGGATATTGATATATACCTAGTTATGATTATTCACAAGTAATAGAACAATATTCTTCAGGAATATTGATGTATTTAAATTAATCATAACATTCTTCTAAAATATTAATATATATAAATTTGAGTTTCTTCAGGAACACAATACAATATTTTTCAAGAATACTAATATGTATTATTATTTTTTTTGGGAGCAATATATCAATAATATTCTAATGGAATATTGAAATTATAATGGTATGCTATTCAGGAGCAGATAAATTAATATGCTTCTTGAGTATTAATAATATAGAAAATTATTTTCCTTTAAAAATTACAACCCAATATTGAGTTGGTTAATTTGTGTTTCTCCAAAAAAACAATTAGATATAATTATTCGAGACGCGTGCTACTTTTAGAGAGCACAATATATTTTATTATTGTTTCTTCAATGGTAATATGTCAATATTATATTCTTTTGAAATATTGCACATTATAATTCATACTTTTCAGGCGTTATCAAATGTTATTATAATAAAATTATCTAAAAATTTACTCTTTTGGAGTAAAAACATAATTTATGTTAGATTTTACACAATTACACTATTCGGGAGCAAATAAAATCTAACTATAATATCAATAATAATGTGTTACTTTGGGAGCAACAACAAAATATTTTTTGAGAATATTTATAGATCTTATGAAATTGTAAATCAGGTCCAAATTATTGTATTCGATAACTTAAATTTAAAATTATGTCCAACGGTAAAAAAAATTAACGAGTACAAATTATAATAAATATATCAAATTTTGATTAAATCCAAATAATATTAATCCATACGAAGACATGCATAGTAAAATCAAAGTCATAATTGCATTGAATATTATCGGGAAAATAGCTAATTAAGATTAGTGAATAATTAGTATATAATTGCAATACTTAGGCATAATTACTATAAATAACACAACAATTAGAATTTGACATAAACAAAAATTTGGTGGCAAACAAAAATCATAATTAATTGCATGATTACAAATGAGTTAAAAAATGCATAGTGGCAGACAACTTTTATTGGAATTCATCCCTTTCCAGTCAAACAATCCAAAACGTGTACAATCCAAAACGTGTACAATCAATAGTGGGGTCAAACGGGTCGAGTGGCTCGAGCTCGTCCGAATACCTCAACCCATTTTCATTTTTTTTCACACAACATTCCAACAACTCCCACCCTCTTCTACATCTTATAATCTACTACGTTGTCATTTTTACCTTCAACTTGAACTATTCAATATCAATTATCATTTATCACACTACAAATTTACAATTACAGTCTGACACATCAACTTTCTTTCAATTCTTGATTTCTTTCCTTACTCTTGATTTATTTACTTAGTTATCTATTATACATTACATCACAATTCACAAATAAATCCACACTCATTTGTTGAGGGCTTGTTTGGTATCGGAGACAAATCAACTGTGATGCCATAAAGTCAATTTCAGAATGAATTTTTCGGTCTGAAAGAAGTACCAATTCCTGAAAATATTCCAAGAGTTGGATACTCATGAAAGTAGTAATCCAATTAATTACGATGACGTTGATGTTTCCAAAACGGAACACGAGGAGGAATATGTATTAGATATTCCCGATGCAAGAGGGAAATGAAAAGGGAAAAAACAAGCAAAAATGTTGGGATTACTTTAAATTGATTCAAACAGGTCGTGTGGTTGATGGAGTCCTAGAATCTAAAGCAGTTTGTAAATATTGTCAACAACGATTGTCATGGTAAAAATGCATGGTACCATCCACCTCAATCGTCACTACATAGTATGTGCGGTCAAATATGGGCTTCTTGCTGCCGGTCAAACACAACTATAATTTGGTAGTCCAGGTGTCGATTCTACTTCTTCGCCACTTTCCACGTGGATATATTCGGAGGAGAAAGCTTGAACGGGAATGATGAAATTCGTTGTATCTGCTGAGTTGCCTCTAGCCATAACGGACAACCAACATTTCGTCGCGTACATGAAAGAATATCTTCAACAAGGTATGTTGGGGTAAATCGAAACACTCCTCATTCAAATACAATTGAATATTTTCATAAAAAAAATTATTGCTTTTAAAATTATTGAATTCTCTCACAATTCTATTATGAACATTATTAGAGAATATCATTCCGAGAGTAAAATTCATTACTTTACATTCGACAACGCTAGTGTTAATAAGACAGTTATTGATAAATTGTGTAGAGTATTGCCCGATTTCGGTGGTTAATTGTTTCATATTCATTGTGTGTACCATATTTTTAATTTAATTGTGTAGGATGGTTGAAACATATTAAGAATGTAATTCAAAAAATTAGAGATGCACTAATATATATTACTATTTCATCTAGTAGAAAATAAGTTTTTGAGAAATTTTGTACAAAATTTAAGGTAACGAATACGAAAACATTTGTTAGTGACGTAAGACATAGATGAAACTCTATTTACTTACTATTAAAATCATCCGAAGTTTTTGAACATTAAATGACTGAATTTTATAATAATAGATATATTAAAAACAATGATGAAACTATTTTGAAAGAATCCAATTGGGTTTTAGCCTTTAAAATTTAAGAAAAAAATTAATAAGTTTTTTATGTCTCTAAAAATATTTTATCTGGAGTTTACTATCTCAATAGTTGTATAGTGCTTGAACGTCTTTATAAAATTATAAGGGCTTTTCATAGATACAAAAATGACCCTAATTTTAGTTCAATTATATATTCCATGGAATTAAAGTTTAGAAAAATATTGGAACGACTTGCATATGTTATTTCCTATAGCATGCATCATGGACCCTTGATACAATTTATCAGGTACTAAATATATAATTGATAAAATTTCAAGAGTTTTAACTTTTAATACACATATACTTATAGAAATTTAGAACAAATTTTATGTAAAATGTACAAATTATTTACAGAATGAATGGGTGCAAATATTAGTCAAGTACACTCTGCACCTACTCCTTCCACTAATATGGAAGAAGACGACGTCAAAATATTAACTTTATTCAAAAGCATTAACACGTATAGATATGATGCAAATGCAATAAGTTCATCTATTAGTGATTTTTCTTGCTCGTGTAATCAAATATTCGATACAAGTCCAAATGCATTGCCTGCTGAATTAATTGATTACTTTAATTATAATATGTCTAATAACAAAATAATTAAAAAAACTTCAGAAGAAGTAATATGAACGATGATGTACAGTGATTTATGCAATTGCAAAACACCTGCTAACATTTCTGGTTAGCACTGTAGTTTCAGAGTCTGCTTTTAGTGCAGGTAAAAGAGTTTTATCCAATGTCAGGAGCCGACTCAAAAAAATATTTTGGAAGCATTAATGTGCGTGAAAAATTGGAAAAACACTTATTTTTTACTACAAGATAAATATAAGCCGAAATTACACGTCGTCGGGTAAGTAATATTTAATTTAACCATATTAATCAAAATTTGTTATTTTATAATACCGATTTTAATTTTTTAAAATTTTGTTTACACGAAACAAGTTGTTCGTGTACAATTTTTAACTCTACCTACTCGAAATTAAGTAACCGATCCCAAGCTCGGATAAATGATGAGATTTTAATTTTTTTTCAATAAAAGAACAAAAGAGCTCGAAAGTCGAAGCTCGGCTCGTGCTTGTATTAATCAGGGCCGAGCTTGCACCCCTAACAATCAATCATCCCAATGCCTTTTTCACATTTAGAGCTAAAATTGAAGGCCATTTCGCATAAATTCTGAAAATTAAAGCCATTGACAAACACAAAAACTTCAACCCACGTCAAGATCTACTTAGTGGTGGCAACTGAGCCGAGCGGCTCATCGGCTCGGCCGCTCAACTCGGCAAAAACGAGCCCGAGCCGAGCAGGGTAGCTCGACAAACGAGCTGAGATGGCGAGCCGCTCGGCGAGCCCTAGCCCACGAGCCGAGCCGGCTCGTGGCTCGTAAAAAAAAATGAAAAAAAAAATACTAGGACCAGAACGGTCACTGAATTATTTTTTTTTCATTTTATTTTTCCTATAAATACTCATCCATTACAACATATTTTTCCCACCAAACTCACTATCAAATATCAATCTCTCATTCTCTGCTCTCTTAACAATTTATTACATTATCATCATTCTATATACTCTTCCTTTCACATTTTATTTTTACATTATCGAGTTGTAATCTTAATTTTACAATTTATTTTCTATACTACTACATAATTTTCATTCATTTCTCAATTCAACATTCAATTTCAATTTTCACAAATGGATTCACGCTCATTTGTTGAAAACTTGTTCAATATCGGGAATGAATTCGCCGGTCTAAATGAATTACACATTCCAGAAAATATTCAAGATTTCGATACTCTTGAAAGTAGTCGTCCAATTGATTTGGATGACGTTGATGTTGATACTAGTTATTCAATTGATTTGGANAATATCGGGAATGAATTCGCCGGTCTAAATGAATTACACATTCCAGAAAATATTCAAGATTTCGATACTCTTGAAAGTAGTCGTCCAATTGATTTGGATGACGTTGATGTTGATACTAGTTATTCAATTGATTTGGAACAAGATGAAGATCAAGAACTTACATTAGATATTCCCGATGCAAGAGGGAAAAGAAAGGGGATGAAGCAGGCAAAATGTTGGGACCATTTTAAATTGGTTCAAACTGATCGTATAATCGATTGAGTTTCAGAAACCAAAGCATCATGTAAATATTGTCAACAACGATTGACATGACAAAAAGGCATTGGAACCACTCACTTCAATCATCACTATAAAACAAGTGCGGCCAAACATGGGCTTCTTCCGGCTGGTCAAACGCAACTACAGTTTGGTAGTCCAGACGCCGATGCTACTACTACGCCACTTTCTACGTGGATGTATTCGGAGGAGGAAGCTCAAACGGAAATGGTGAAACTCGTTGCCGCGACGGTGTTGTCACTAGCAATAGCGGACAACCAACATTTT
>CAIGRP010069932.1:0-12824 GCA_903798385.1 Fraxinus cuspidata
TATGCAAAGTCCTAGGATTTCACACCTGAAGGCTGCACACAAAGTACTTAGGTACATCAAGAGGGCACCAAAGCTGGGACAACTGTTTCCCTCATCCTCAGACTTACAACTTAGAGCTTACACTGATTCGGATTGGGGGGCATGTTCAGATTCTAGGAGATCAATTACAGGGTATTGTGTTTTCTTAGGCTCCTTACTGATATCTTGGAGGTCCAAGAAGCAAAGTATTGTTTCTAGGTCATCAGCAGAGGCGGAATATAGGGCAATGGCGGCTGCTTGTTGTGAGCTAATATGGCTAAAATACATTCTTGATGATTTGCGAGTCCCACACTCACAGCCGGCTGAATTGTTTTGTGACAACCAAGCAGCCTTACACATTGCGGCCAATCCTGTATTCCATGAAAGGACCAAACATATCGAGTTGGATTGTCATTTAGTTCGTGATAAAATACAAGAAGGAAGCATCATTACTAAATATGTGAGAACTGGTTCACAAATTGCTGACATTTTCACTAAGTCCCTATGTTATGATGCCTTTCATTTACATTTATCCAAGATGGGAGTAGAAAACATCTACTCTCCATCTTGAGGGGGGCTGTTGGAGATCAAGACTATGATCATGAACGAGNACATTTTCACTAAGTCCCTATGTTATGATGCCTTTCATTCGCATTTATCCAAGATGGGAGTAGAAAACATCTACCCTCCATCTTGAGGGGGGCTGTTGGAGATCAAGACTGTGATCATGAACGAGCAAGGAAAGGCTAGAAGATTGTAGAACATGCTAGAATGGAGAAGGGAGCTGCCACTTGCCTCAAGAAGTTAAATAGATTCCAAATTCAGTTGTAGTGCCATTTGTATAACAGAATTTTATTCTTTACCACCTGTACAAAGTTCTTGTAATTTTATGTGCTTGTAATCCTATCCAAATACATATGAAAAGATAGTAGAAAATGTTTTCCCATTTGCTTCTTCATTCAGTTTCTTCTCTGCTTTCTTTTTAGCATTGGTTATCTTATAATTGATAACATTTGTGTACTATTTTGTTATATACCCAACTCAATAAACTCAATAAGTAGAGAATCCATGATTGGAGAAGGTCGTGTCTCCCGTGGTAGTTATCCCTCTAGAACACCACCTCGTAAGTTAACTGATTATGTTATTTACAAAACTTATAGGGACTAGATTGAAAATTACCTGAATCTCAGAGGAGTTTTTCTCAAATATGAATAAGGGGAATTTGGATTTGTAGTCATAAATAAGGTTGCATTTTGATAAATAGCCAACTATATAAACATTTGCAAATAAGGCCAAATTTGATGTAAATTGACAGATACACCATTTTGAAAAAAATCTACAAACTTTAGCAAGTACGACCATTTTCTGTGTAGATAGACCAAAATTCTTTTGTAAAAATGGCCGAGTTCTTGAATCGCATGAGGGAAAATGTCGAGTTCACTAGATGAATGGATGAAGAAAAATTTGTTTAAAATGGATACGAGTTGCAAAATTATACATTAATGCTTGTAGTTGCATAAGCAACTATTTGAATTGTTGTACATGTCATACGCTAAATGGGAATGAAGAGAAGAACATATCCAATAGGAGCGTGAATTGCACTAATTGTGAAACAAGTACAAGAGAGATGATGTAGAGAAAGAGTTGAGCTAAATTATAAGAAACTAAATAGATTTGTCTTCTAACGAAGATAAATTATGAAAAATTAAGTGAAAGATGTCTAAGCACACCATCCACTTTTTTGATGCAATCCATGGTCGATTGAAGATGCTATCTTTAACACAAATTCCAATGCATCCATGAGAACTCAAAATTAGAACCAATAAGAACTCAAAATACAAGAAATAAAATGGGTAGGAGATTCGGCTATTCGATCTTTCCGAAAACAAGGTGATGGAGGCGGCATGGAGATGCTAGTGAGATTGTTCTTCTTCCCATAGAAACAAATGAATTAGAACGAGGGAACGATAAAAGGTTTTGGTTATAGCGGGTAATTGAGTGATATTAAGGGTATTTTCGTCCATTTTGTTCCAAAATTTACAAATGTTCTTCCATTTTTCTCAAAATAAACATTAAAAAAGGGTAGGGTGGGCTTTTTTAGTTTTGGGTAGAATTGGAACAAAATTAGATAGAATCGATCGATTCGACTTCAATTCCTCTACTAAATGGATCGATTTTGGGACAATATATTGAGAATCAAGCAAGTAACGAGGTTTTGATAAAAAAAAATTATATTTTAAAATAGTAATTTTTGGGAGAACATCTTTGTGTAAAACAATAAAAAAAAAAAAAAATTAAATTTACATGTACTATGATTTTATTGACAAATATGCAAATGAAAAAAAAAAGGTATTAAAATTAAAATGGATTCCAAACATCTAACAAACTAGCTCTAATTACCGAAATTACCCAAGTAAAAGGGCACCGTCTTTGAAAAGTTTATGGATTGTCCGCGAAGCATAATAATTACATAAATTCACAAATTGCAAGAGAAAAATTCTGCCTCGAATATTTCGTAACGCAAAATCGACAATGGGTTGGGTGTGGAAGAATGAAAATGAATCTGACTTTATTTCCTCCTCCGCTGGTGATGAGTTCAACGGCTCAGTAAACCCTAGAGATGACGGTAACGGTGACCGCTGCGCTACCCGAAAGATTGTATCGTCTCAGTGCCGGACGGAGGAAGTTGAGCCGGGGAAATTCATTCGTAAGTGCGAGAAAACCGAGAAGATTTTCAAAGACTGCGTGGGAAGGTATATTTGAAATCCCAAAATATGATTTTTACATATATTTATGTTCGTATTTTGTGTTCTTATTTGATTTCCGTGTAACTATGAGATCATGAGAGGAAGTGATGATTTTATATTTTTTAGGCTATCAAATATTTAGCTTGAGAGCAGGAAATAGGAATAGAATCGAACAGAGAGCTGTTAGCTGGGCTTGTCAATGAATGACCTGTTAGGTTAGTTGGACGAGCAAAGTTGAGGGCCAATGGGAGCAGAAAGGTTTTGCCTTGAAAAGCCGCCCGTACTTTTTTGCCAATAGTATGTTTGCATAAGGTTTTAGGAAATTTGTGATGGTTCTGCTTTCATCAGTTATTGTAATTTATTCCTCAAATATATACTTATATGTATGGTTAGGCTGTAAAAAATTGTAAGTGATATTTAGCTGAAAAAAGAAGATTGGGGGTGCTGTTAAGGATTGTTGGAGAGGGGAAGTCTTGTCTTATTGTTATTTATTGCTAAAACTATTTACAAACACTTTCTAATTTGTGGAAAGCAAACACTAGAATGGAAGATCTTCTCTGAACATGTGAACAAACCATTTAACAATATAAGATTTTTGCATAAGTGGAATCCGAGCAAGATTTAGAAAAGTGCATATGATGGTACTTGTGAATAATTGAGACAAAAGGATAATTGTATACATATGAATATGCATAAATTGTAATGTCTGTGCATTTTCATTTTGGCCTTTTTGGCGGTTGTCTTTTGAGTGTCTAAAGAAGAAATAGAAAATGACTATGGCCTTGACCCCTTCTATATATGAATCTGATGTATGGTTTATTCTGGGGCATACTAATGATACTGGCATACAACTTACTATAATTAACTAAGTGATATCATTTCAGTATCAGAGAGAATAAAACATAGCTAAAGTTACATCACAATTTTGGTGAAGACCATATAGACATTCAGGAAACTCAAAGATTCAGTAATGGCGTGAATTAGGCTTGTTCTAGAAGCTCTCTCTTGTCATAATTTTGCCAGAAGCATAGCTGTCCAGAACCATATAATTGAGAATCTATTGAATGGGTTAATAGACATATATACTACTTGACAATAATGTCTATATATTGGAAGAAGACCGACCTGAATACTTTTACTTATGCCAAGTGCCAATTGAGCACTAATGTTGGATAGAGCTAGATAGCATGGATACAAGACTCAATGTTGGGGGTGAACAGGATACCTTATATGAGATAAATTCACAATCATTTGCTGAAAAATGTGGGTATGGTCAAGCTGAAAAGATTAACCTAAATTAGCATCTTGGACCTTTTTAGCCGCGTGGAATTTTTTTGGTGCCGCCTCTTCTATCTATCCATTGGAATTTGCTACCTTTTGAGATCTAATTTCTCATATATATTGTTTAAACTGCACTGGGTTACCATTTGATTGCAACATCTGGATATATTTTTTTGGTTTTTAGAAAACCTGAGGCTTGACAGTAGGGAGCCAATAATCACGTTATAGAACCAAAAACATCCTGAAGATGATTGATTTCTTTGATGTTGCAGCTGTATCATTTAGACATGTCTTGTTCATCTACTTATAGATTTCAACAACACAAATCCTAAACTTAAAACTCAATTGATTGCTTGCACCCTTCTATCCTAATGTCTGTCTAAAGTAAAAGCAACTCGTCTTTGGCAATACTATAATGGATTAGATGCTTCTTTCATGCTGTGAAAGTTTGCCATTATGTGAAGCACTGAACTGAGATATTGGCACAGGCTGTTGCCTCCCAGAATTTTGAAGATTCTGCTTTATAATTCTAATAACTTGAACAAACATATGGGCCTATACATGTTAATGACCCCCTCTCCCCTCTTTCCATCTTCTCCTTTATTGCTTAGGGATTTGACCGTACTAACTGCTCTTAATTTTCTGTTACTATATTTTTGTAAACTGCATTTGCTTTTATATTTTTTAGAGATCCCTGACAAGTTTGTTATATGTAGTTAGGTCTATCATCTAGGGTTTGTCGAAGTATATGGTTGCTTTGCATTGGACTGTTGTATATAATCTAAATCCTATTCTTCTCGTCTCAGGCCTAGTGAAATGGTACAGTCTAACAAAGAATATACCGAGGAAGATGTAACAGACCAAGTGGCTAAAGGGATCCCATTGGAGTCATCCGAGCAGGGACCCTTTCACTTTCCTGGGTTACGTGGTGATATTGAAGCCATTGAACGTAATTTCTTTGGCAGTATCAACCGTTTCTTTGAAGCAGCCGAAGAGATGAAGAATGATTTCTTTAGTACAATGGCGGTTCCTCACATATTTGACGACGAGTCTTCATCCTCTCACAATAAGCGAGGAATTCCCGTCGAAGCTTACCCTCCTAAAGAAGCTTTTCCCAAGAAAAATTCTGATGGAGATGTTGATCTATCTGGATTGGCTAGAGATGTTTGAAGCATAGCTATCTCGAGTTTTTCACACTGTACATTTTGCTAATAAACTTTAATACAACTACTGGAACTAAACTTTACCTTATTTAATAATAAAGTTTTTGGCCTGTATAGGACATGGAACGACTACCAGTCGAAAAATTATTGTCCGGCCGGTGCTTGCCGGCAGGCGGCAGCTGTCAAGGCTTAGAAATTTAAGTACGTTATTCCTGCCGGTCTATTTACATTTATTAATAATGCCAATGAAAACTCGTTCAAAGGCTTATCTTCTAAGTGGCTTACCACTTCACCCTCACGTCCATTCGTGCAAGGCATGATCAAGAATCATGGTAACGTTTGTTTATCTTTTCCTCAGAATTTCTTAAAAATAATTCTTTTATATATCTAATATATTTTTGTTCTCAGTAGAATTATTTTTATTTCATTACATCTAATTTTCAATATATATATAGCCGAATGAGTGGTGTATTGTAAAGATTATCTTCTATTAAACTTTGAATTACATATATTTTTTCTGTTTAAATAACAACATTTTCAACAATTAGAACGCATTAAGGTTATGTTTGACACAACTTTTAAAAAGTCTAAAAGCAATTTTTGAGATTAAGAAATCGTTTTTGTATATTTTTCGATAATTTCTTAAAACTGTTTTGTTTAGCGAGAACTTTTAGACGAAGTTGACCTAAGATAATTTTCTCGTGAAATTATAATTAAAACAAACTATAATTGTATTTATCACTAACAAACAAATAAACAAACGAATGCTATACTTAGAATTTGGGAATCCAAATTTCTAACAGAAAAACCTGTCAATGTCTCTCTGTCTTTTGAACTTTTCCCTGGCGTTTATTTCAACGAAGGGGGAGAAATTGAAATTAAGAATCAAAATCAAGATTTAACATGATATAAATGTAGAGAGAGATGGACTTGGTAAACGAAAACCTGTTCATACACAATCATTCTTTCCATGGCCCTAATTATTTTACCATATTTGGTAGATTCTGCGTGCTTTTTTTCTTTGAAATTTTCTTGATCATATAGATTATATTTATATGAATCAAATTTAAAAGAAGGGTCAGGAATTTTTTTTGCAATTTGTTTATAAAAAAGGTAATAGGAGGTGATTTGAATTGATTTTTGGTAAGTTCCTAGAATTATTGACAAAAAGTTATTTGCATTGATTTCGTTAGTACTTTTCAAATCATCAAGCTCTGTGACCGATAATATTATGGGTTTCACAGTTGGGTGAATCTTCAAGAGATTGAATCTTTTTTTCTTTCTTCTTCTTCTTCTTCTTCTTTTTTTTTTTCTACCTGGGGAATTTGATGGGTTTTGCTTGCCAATAGTAGGAGATTTTGGGGGGGGAAAAGAAGATATAAGCTAATATGGGAAATGCTTGTGTTAATGGGAAGATTGCTAAGGATGGGTTTCTTCACACAGTTTCACATCTGTGGTGGCCTAACTTACCACAGCTATTTTCGAATAATCAAAACAAAGAAAAATGTTGCGAAGGGCCGTCTGCAGTTAAACAGTTAGAATGTCCTAATCCTGTTCAGAATGCACCCCCTGAATTGGTGAAGATTGAACAGGAGGAACTTCGACCAGAAAAGCCGACACAAGCCGAGGCAATGGTGATTGTAGTTAAGGAAGATCAAAAACCACCTCAGTCTAGAAAATGGGAAGAGGCAATCAAAACTGATGAGAGAAAACCAGTTCAGAATCCTGAGCCGGAACAGGTGATCATGGTAGAGAATGACAAGCCGAAACCAGTGGATCCACCAAAGCTCAAGAAACCCCACAATGTTAAGAGAATGATGAGTGCAGGTCTTAAGGTGGACTCAGTGCTAAGAACAAAAACAGGGCACCTGAAGGAGTACTATAATTTGGGCCAAAAACTTGGACATGGGCAGTTTGGGACGACGTTTCTGTGTGTGGAGAATACAACTGGAAAAGAGTACGCATGTAAATCTATTGCGAAGAGAAAATTGTTGACTCCGGAGGATGTGGAGGATGTGAGGAGAGAAATTGAGATCATGCATCACTTGGCTGGGCACCCAAATGTCATTTCAATAAAAGCAGCTTATGAGGATGCTGTGGCCGTTCATGTCGTGATGGAATTGTGTGCAGGAGGGGAGCTCTTTGACAGAATTGTTAAAAGAGGACATTATTCCGAGAAACAAGCAGCCGAGCTTACCAGGACAATAGTTGGTGTTATTGAAGCCTGCCATTCTTTGGGAGTCATGCACCGTGATCTCAAGCCCGAGAATTTCCTATTTGTCAATGAGGAGGAGGATTCTCCTATAAAGACGATTGATTTTGGGTTATCCATATTCTTCAAGCCAGGTATGTTCCAAAGTCATTTCTCTCTCGATTTTTCTGTAAAGTTCCCGCATCTAATGGTTTCATCTTATTGCCTAGTTCTATCTAATTTACCTTTTATTTGATGAATACTTCGCGACTTTGACAAACTGGCATTAGAACTTCATAGCTTCTTCTAATTCCCTAGGTCATGAGAAGTTTCAGTTTGTAAAACTGGTTCACTATGATCAGTAATGACAAGTATCCTCAGGGGGTATATCCACCTTACACTGTTTAATATAAATTAGACTGATTGCATATCTACCTTGGTTCAAGGTCATAATATAAAACATTGAACTAAATATCCATGAAATAGATTAAATAGCAACCAGATGGATTGCTGTGGAATATGACAAGAAAATAGACACTAAAGTACCAATAAAAATAACATTCTTTGTAACATGCGTGGATGAAGTCCATCTATTGTGGAAAGGCTCTGCTAGATTTTCTCTGGCTCAAAAAAACGTGTGCTGTATTTTTTCTTTCTCCGTTGCATCTGGGATGCAAGAGAAATCAAACGTTGATAAGAGATTACAATGCAGAGGTTGATGAAATTATGATTTTAAGACTTCAAGACATCTTAATGAAAAGATGATGGTTGATGGAAATATACTCGATTTGTTGTTTATGAGTTGAAGGACATTGGTTTTTTAGCTTAGGATGGCCATTGAACAGAAAAGTTTCTTGTGGAATTGGAATTTTGCTTATATACTTGGTTACCAGATAAAGATTACAAGAAACCTTTTCCTATAAAGTCCCCTGAAGGAGGTGTATGGTTATCTGTGGTAAGGAAAAAGAGTTTGTTTGTTTCCTCTACAGGATCCAACTTGAAGTTAATAAGGAAGCTTTAAGAAAAAAAGTTTAATTCAAGTGGAAGGCAGTACACTGCCAAACTGATGAAGTTACATGAATGATTAGGTTCTATCTCACAGATGCCCACCAGAATGCTATTACAACATACCTTATATACGAACTCATTTAATACTGGTCCTGTTTGCCTGTTCTATATTAGGCACCATGCGTATTAGGTAAAACGGACTTGGTTCCAAGTAAATGGATTCTTGGAAAAAAAATTGTTCTCCATGCAGATGTACACATGGTGGTTGTTTGAATCCAAATGTTTGCTTGCAGGGATATCATTACATGCTGAATTTTCATTCATTCACACCTTTCCTATAATCAATAATTTATCAAACAGTAAAATAGTCCTTAAAATTTTCGTGTTGATAATCTCTAGACTGAAAGTGAAAATCCTTTTTTTACTTGTACTTTGTTTTCTCAATCTCTCCCTGACATTTTCCCAGATGGTCCATTATCTGCAGTATCAAGGATATTAATTATTTTTATAGATTTCTTTCCTTATTGGTCACAATGTCACGTCCTATTATCTTTTAATGCAATATCATTTTCCTTGTACTTTGGATACGCCGGAGTTACCTTTTGAATACAAATCATTTCCCATCCCAAGGTTCTCACCATCGTAATGAAAGTTTCATAAACTCATTAATCCTCAAATATAAGCTGCTTGAAGATGATCACAGAAATATAAATGATACTGGCCATATCCAGCAAGTACTTGCAGCTCTGTAATTTCCTTCACCTGCCAGCAAATTGACTGGTACACGTAGTAGAACATAAGAGGGGAGTTGCAATTAGGATCACAGTCTTGCTATATGTTAGACGAATGCTGACTAAGGATTGTGTTGAAAAGAAACCGTGATCATGAGATTTCCATTTGACATAGTTTTTGTTCACTGAAATTAGTATCACTTTCTCAGGTTATGACAAATTAGATTCTAAAAGACTGCATTTTAAGTTCAGTCATTCTGCTCAGTTTGCAAGCGTAAGCATAGCCCATCGATAAACTTCCCGTCACAACCAGTCATATTGCACTTTTGCTTATGGAATATTAAAGGGACAGCATTTCCAAGTTTATCACAATTTAATGATTTTGTTTCTATCATCATGTTTTTCGTACGAGTTTCATCCCGCAAGTTTATTCTTGTGCTATGTGCACTAAGGACTATCCGAGCCTTTTATTTATGCATGTTTGACCATGCTTTCTTTGGTTGCTTAATGAATGCTCTGCACTACAGGGGATATATTCACTGATGTGGTTGGTAGCCCGTATTATGTTGCTCCAGAAGTGCTTTGTAAGCGTTATGGACCAGAGGCGGATGTCTGGAGCGCTGGCGTGATGATTTACATTCTTCTTTGTGGTGTGCCTCCATTTTGGGGAGGTAAGATGTAGAATGTTTTCTTTTTCCCTTTAATTCACATTCCTCTTAATTCATAAACTCACAGTTCTTATGCTTCTCTAAATCTATTTGGTACAGAAAGTGAGCAAGAAATATTTGAAGAGGTTTTGCATGGTGATATTGATTTCTCGTCAGATCCTTGGCCTAATATCTCTGAAAGTGCCAAAGATCTAGTGAAGAAAATGCTTGTGAGGGATCCAAAAAGGCGGTTGACTGCTCATGAAGTTCTTTGTAAGTCTCAATTATTAATTTTCACGTCAAAGTTACTCTATGTTTATTTTTACATATTATCTGATGCAAATGAACCAACTCCCTGTGTTCCAAAATAATTGGATCTTGTATCTGAAAGTGAAATGAGTTATACATTACCACAAGGAGTAAAGCACTTCTTTGGACTGAATATTAATGTTGTTACAAGATAACATTCGTGCTACTTGTTTACTTTGTTAAGATCAACATTTAGTCCTTGTTAATCTTATGGAAGAAACCAGGTCTACCGACTTTTTCCTGAAAATATTTGCTAACTATATAGAATGAACTTTGGAGTTCTTGAGTTGGATTGGGTTAGAGCCAATATAAAATCTAAACAATATAAATTTATATTTTGTAAGCGCAGAACTTTTTCATACACAGCTACATCTTCTACTCAATATTCTAAACTTGGTTTTCTTGTAGGCCACCCTTGGGTGCAGGTTGATGGAGTAGCCCCGGATAAACCTCTTGATTCTGCAGTTTTAACTCGATTGACACAGTTTTCAGCTATGGATAAGCTTAAGAAAATGGCTCTTAGGGTATGTATTCTATAAGTTCAACTAAAAACTTAGGGTTCATGTCAACTTTGTACGATCAAAACTTTTACACTGACACTTGATTAACCGAGAATTTTCTTTCTTATTGACGCGCGTATGCAATACTTGTTTCTAAAATAGGAAAACAAATTATATTCTTATTTCCTTTTTGTTTTGGTATTACGATATTGGAAATCAACTTTTTTTCTATTATAGGTCATTGCCGAAAGTCTATTAGAAGAAGAAATTGCAGGGCTAAAAGAAATGTTCAAAATGATAGATACAGACAATAGTGGTTATATTACTTTTGAAGAACTAAAGGCTGGACTGAAACGATTTGGAGCAAATCTTGATGAATCTGAGATATATGATTTGATGAAGTCTGTAAGTATTATCAGTCTCGTACTTGTGTACATTAGGGTCAGTAGGAAGAATATGAATTATGTTTCATATAGCTTCGGGTTATTTAAGGCAAAATGAAGAGTTCTTGTTTCGATTATTCAATTCCAGTATACGTTCTTGAAACAATGCAGGCAGATGTTGACAACAATGGTACAATTGATTATGGCGAGTTCATAGCTGCAACATTGCATCTGAACAAAATTGAGAAGGAAGATAATCTGTTTACAGCGTTTTCATATTTCGATAAAGATGGCAGTGGTTACATTACACCAGATGAGCTTCAAAAGGCTTGTGAAGAGTTTGGCATAAAGGATGTCCACTTTGAAGAAATGATTCGAGAGGCTGACCAAAACAACGTAAGTCCCATCAATAAATTATCTTTATTTGGGTTCGACTGCACCACGTTAACAATGTTCTGTCGTTTTTTCTCTTTTCAGGATGGACGAATAGATTATAACGAGTTTGTGGCGATGATGCAGAAAGGAGATGCAGATTTAGGTAGGAAGAGGCTACAGAATAATTTTAACATTGGATTTAGAGAGGCAATGCCAGTTTGTTAACATGAAACTGTAGACCCTTTCTTTTATATGATTTTGTAATATGAACAAGTTGAGTATGTGTAGACCTTTCAGTTTATGCTGTGTGTAGACCTTTCAGTTTCAGCATACAATTGCTGATAGGTTGTTACTTCAATTGTGTATGAATATATATAATGCAGACATCACGATCTATTTTATTGTTGATTTTTATTTAATTATGTTTTTATTATTACGGGCTCGTGGTAGTGGTTGGCCCAAGCCCGTCACTAGTAGGTTAGATTTTTACTATTAATTGAATATTTTCATTGTAGTTGAACACACGACGAATGAATGAAATTACAATTGGCGGCTGCCACATTTTCTCCTTTTCCCCATGTTTCTTCTACCTTCCCCTTTCTTTCACGCTTCTTCCCCCCTTTTCTTCTACTAACTCTCCTCCCTGCAATTCCACTTCTAATTAAACTTGGAAATTCTTCACTACATCAAACTCTTCACTGCATCAGAATTAGTTTCGACTCCCAGGCAATCTTCACCCAGTCCACAGGTAATAGCCAACCCTTCAGCGACAGTCTAGTTTCATCCACTACAACAGCCATATATTCCACTCCCATCACCCTCTCCAACCACCACCAATTAACACAGCCGCAACAAACCAAAACCCACCTCCGCCCAAAACCTTCCACCGTCGTCATCACATAATTCCACCGCCACAGTCCTATATTACGTGCAGCCAACATCCCAATCAAACACACAATCGTTTATCCAGCAACACAGCCACCCACATAAAAAAAATTAGGGGTTCAAACTCTTTGACTGGAAGCAAAATCGGCCATAATCACCCACTATACCAACCATCGTCGACCACGTCATTCGCCGGTAAGAACCGCATAAAATCCAAAGAAATCCATACAAACCCCTTCTTCGATTCGTGCCCCTCGTGACACCCGGATTAACCATCCTGCCACCGCCGCCTCTACTCCAGCCTGCGAAATCAGGGAAGAAACCTGGAGGAGCTAATCCTGTTAGCTGCGTGCAATAAGAGAAAGCCCCGTTTTGCATTTCGGGCTCAGTTTCACTGTAGGCCTCAGTTTTGTTTATTCACTTATTGTTTAGTATTTTGGGCCTACAAGTGTGGCCTGTTTTAGTTGGACAAGGCTGTAGTTTGTTTAGTGCTTTGGGCCTCAATTTGGGCTCCAATTTTTATAAGGGAAAAATACATGAATCCTACATATTAAAATCACATTTCAAAATTAACAAACTTGTTAAA
>CAIGRP010069933.1:0-34717 GCA_903798385.1 Fraxinus cuspidata
GCAATCAAACGTGTAATAAAAAGGGGCGTGATTTTGTAGAATATTGAAGTATGGCAAATAATAATTTTTCAACCCTTGCACTTTTGAAATGTTGTTTTTTGTTCTTCAATCAATAAAGTTCAATTATTTTAAAAATTACAAATTTGTTTATCACGTCATCAAAATCATTAATTTTCAACTGAAAGGAGATAAGAGTAACGAGTAGAAAACAACTTTTATCACTGTTTGTGTCACTTTGAATTGTTTAAAATTGATGATTTAAATTGTCACGTATAAAAATCATTATTTTTCTTACGGATTTCTCTCATAGGTTAAGTAACTATTGTTTACCCAACTAAGGTCAAGGGTGAATGAGTTTCTCCCATCCACTTCTTCCTAAAAAAAGAAAAAGAAATACGAAGTGACGTTTGGTATACAAATTTTAAACAAAAAGTAGCTAATTGAAAAAAAATTTATAGTTTTGTGAAGGTTGGGAACAATGTAAAAGTATAGTTGTTTTTTACATCGTGTTTGGAAATAATTATAAACAACTTAAATTATACATGCATAAAAATGAAAGGTAGATAAATATATAATATTTATGAATCACCCGGAATGTATGAATAAAAAGTTACTTTATTGATTATAAAAATGAACCAAGTATTGGCTAAAATAATAAAATTGATAGTTTAATGTGAACTTTTAATTCTAAATAAATTTAGAAATATTCCTTTTTTATTTTTTACGGTATCAAAAGTTACTTGAGAAGTATTGAGATGGGTGATTAGATTTCTACACTGTAAATAATCTAAAAATTACTAAATGAAGAACTGTTCACCACTAGGCAATGAACTCTGCTATAACAAGAAATTGAAAAGGAAGAAAAAATGTAACCGACTTGAATAGCTTAAAACGATGTCCTAAAAGCGTTATTTGCCCTGTCTCCTTTCAACTGGGGTCCGCTTGATTGCAAGAATGATATTTGGATCGAAAGAAAATGAATTTCAGGGAATTGAATTGCCTAAAATTTGTTTTACTGTAAATTATCAATTAATTGTGTTTGATTAATATAAATTTACACCTGAAAAATATTGAAATTTTGGATTTTTTTATATTCGTTTGACTTTATTTTTCATGAAAATTGTCTATTAAAGGGATATAATTTATTTCAATTGAGGATAAAATTTGTTTCCATTGCAAAAAAATTAAAAAAAAATTAAAAAAAAAAGTTCTCTAGAAAAAGCTTTTCCCACCAAAAGTGATGGGAAAAGTTTTTCCTTAAAAACCAAGAAAAATGACCAAAATGGGGGTTGGGTGGAAAACCATTTGCGAAGAAAATTTTGTTTATCAAACAAGCAAAATGATGGAAAATGGAAAACCAATTCCTAATTTCATGAAAAAGAAATACTATCAAACAGGGCCTCAGAGATGTTTTAGGGACCCAAACAAATAGTCTTACCAAATTCTTCAATCCTTTAACCGGATTGCAAAAGTGGGAATGTAATCTAGAAAGAAGGAAAAAATATGAACATTTAAGAATCTGAATTTGTTTTTGAAATCTAGTCTTTGGAACACAAGTTTGGGATGCTTTTTATGGGTTTTCTTATCAATTTCCATCCACAAATATAGTGAATAATCTCTACAAACATGAAGGGACTTGTACATTGGACGAAGAGGTAGCTTTTAGAAAATGTTAAAAAATATGGGTAATGGATCGCTTATGTGTTGTGACTCGACTTACAAGATATCAAAAGGGTTAGAATGAGTGATTTGATTTTGAAATTTAAATTTACAACTCCATATAACATTTCATAACTCTCATAATAACCTCCAAATTTTGTCTAACAATGAAGAGAGATAAAAATGGAAGAAAAATGTGAAATTTTAATAGAAATCATTCAAAAATAGAAAAATGCCTAGAAAACTCACAAAATTAGGCATTTAGATTGTGGATAATAATCCATTTCATTGTGATCGGGATTGAGATCATTGAAAAACAAGAAAAAACGAATTTTGAAGTTTTAAAATGTAAGGTGATTCAAGCACATAAAAATATTGGAATTCATCATTTAAAATTGACCTAAAATTCATGTTAAAGTATGCTTCGAATTACTTCGTTGGTAACAAAGCCATAAGGTTGAGTTCCTTGTTGTAATACATGTTAAATATGTCATTACATGATATAATTGGGTTATGAATCTTATATGCAAAGTTTTGAAATCCAATGTGGTCTTTAATGGCATTTGGTAATTTATTACTTTCTGTACATTAATAATTATGCAGTAATATTAATATGGTTAAAAAATGTATTTTAATGAGTTTTCCAACCATATAAAGAACTTAAATTTTGGATTTAAAACAAAAAAGTTGTGAGGTTTTGAAATTTATATGGGAATCTAAATTTTCATATGAAGATCGGTAAAATCCAAAACTTCATTACAAGATAACTTCATTTATACTGTGTTTCATACTTCCCATTTGATATGGTTGGATAGATCTTCTCCAAACCTTTTTAATGATATAAATATTTTTACTTTTGGCATTTAAATGAAGAGGTTATAATGTCTCGAAATTTGGATATAAATTTGACTTTTTACATGAAAATTAATAAAATTCGAAACTTCATCACGTCATACTTATTCTACAGTGTTTTATACATCCCATTTAATATGGTTGGATATATATTCTTAAGACATTTTCAATGAGATAAAGACCATTAGTTTTGGTCTCGAAATGGAGAGGTTATGATTTCTTGAAATTTGGTTAAAAATCTGGATTTTTGCTTTTTTTTTTTTTTGGTTATTTGCATTCTCGGACAAATCTGTTGATGTCCCAAACATGACCTTAAACAATGATATTTTAAAATCTAACTACACAAATGTACTCAGAACGTTGAAACTCATCGGGATGACCAATTGAAATTTTTTTTGGAGGACGACATAGCGGTGCTAACGCACCCCATTTTTTATTAATTTTTTTTTAAAAAAATATATTGTAGATTGGTCCCGCACGTGAAAGCGCATGCAAAACTCGATTTCAATTCTAAAAATTTTAGATTTGTCCATGAATTATTCTTGATTTTCAGTATAATCAAATTAATTTTTGGATAATTAAAAATAATATTTTTTGTATTTAATGCTTAAAATAAATTTGAAAAATCATTAAAAATATTTTTTAACTTGATTAATTTCTGAATTTTTTTATTAAATCAAGAATATTTATTAAGTGGTATTTGGTTAGTAGTAGTTATTTTTTTTTTAAAACTCTCATTCTCTTTGAAAATAAAAACTACTCCAAAAGTATTTAAAAACCACATTTTATATATATTCATGAGTTGTATATGTCTTTAATTAGATTGTGTGATCCATTGTGACTTGATTTCTATTTTTGTGTTTGTTCAAATATGGCTGGATCTATGTACACTTGTACCATTCTTAAAGATAAGGCTAGAAATGCAAAAGTTATGAAACTTGTTAAAAAGCTAAGTGTTTAATAAAATTAATAAACGGATTTGGAAAGTAACCTAGTGAAAAACGTGAATATTTTTGGGACACTTTTTGATGATAAGTAGAATATGAGAATTCTGATATCACTTTATATTTGTTGGGATTTTATTGCAACATATATTAAAGTGATGTTGAGAATCTGTATAATAGAACTTAAGTGATGTAAATTTTGTTATTCAATTATAAGTGGAATTATTTTCTAGGAGAATTATTTGGGATATCATGATATATGTTATAAACCGATAAATGTGAATATTTATACTTTTATTGCACATTATGGAATTATATTATCGAATTACGTAATATCTGTTAATTCGTGAATTGTTATGAATTCTAATGTCAGTATGATTAGTGAGATTCTTATTTAGACCTATTTATTGTTAGTTAATTGATGGTTTGGTGATTGAAAGATTTAGAGAAAATCTCACCTATAACTATTTTGATTCACCAAGGGGAGTTCTCAACTGAAAGAATTAATGTAATTCTCGCTTACAACTCATGACCTTTTGCATTGAAATTAAGTTTATAATAGTGAAACAATAGGATTGTGGACTATGATTGGGAATATAGTGAACTTTCAACTCTGTGCCTGACGTTAAACTATTGTATACATTAATGCAAAATTGTAAATGTGCATAAATGAGCAATGATTGATGATAAGAATGTCTCTAAAATTTGATAGATCATGGTATCAAAATCTATAATTGTTGACCTTAAAAAATGTGATAAGCTAAATGCGATAACATTTGACATTATAAGATTTCGAGTGTATTAGGAGAATATAATGCTTTAGAGAGCATCAATGAAGTAATAAAAGACTGGATGTATGTCATACTACTCTAAAGAATGAAGATCAGAACTTTGTCAGTACAGGAAAAGATAGATTCTAGTACTTGAGCAGTTAAATTGTTAAGGTCTATTATAGATGATCCTTTTTTACGAATGTGACCAAACTGGGATGGTTAACATAGTGTTGAAAATTTTTTATTGGTCACAATTCTTTCTTGATGAGTAGTAAGCTCAAACGAGTCTTTTTTTCAATGGATGAGAACTTTGAAGATCAATATAACTTATAAATTGAAGTGTCAATTTTCTCTATTAACACTATTCATTGTGTGAGTTAAAAAACGTGAGACTTGATGTTGCTAAATCTCAATGACATATTTTGTGTAGCAATGTTCTAGTTCGTATAATATTTCGAATCTTAAATTTTAAATGAATTAAAACAAATGCGGATAATGAGGAGACAAAAAAAGGGACCAAGAAGAACATCTCGGGTAGAAGTATGTGAAAGTGATTTTGGCAGAGTACCAATATATTATAAAGGTTCAAGTGTGTCAACTATACGATTTCAATTTTCTAGCTCGAAAATGATTAGGCTAAAGGATATTGCACTTGAATATGTTCCTCTTAGTGTTGTTTACGTTTCAACATGATACACATTGGATCTTAACTTAGTTAAAGGACAATGCACTTGAATATATTTTTCTTAGTGTTGTTTACATGTCAACACGATACATATTATATCTTATCTTATGTAGATAGTTGATTCAAGAATTATAAATCCACTTTATATGAGATCAAAAAGTGTTTTTAGTCTATTGTTGATCAGCCGAAACGGTGTAGTAAATGGATGAAGTAATTAGGGATTTCTTCAATGTTTTACTCTCGCCTCACACACAAAGTTCACCACAATCAATCTCATAGTACATAAAGTACATCTAAGAATCCACTCAAGATTTTATAGAGATTGAAGAACCGGCAAAGAGAAAAATGAAGAGCCGGAGGAAATCCCTAATACAATACACACATTCATATGAAAACGAGGCTAAGGGAGCCTTTTATATGGCACCCCAAAAGTTAGATGTAACACCCACAAATGGACCACATGTAAGGCCAGATCTCATCACCAATATAAGACCAGAAGCATGTTTCCAAGAATTTGTTTTTTAAGTTACAAGGTCAAACCCGAATTACATAAATAAACTCAACCCCAAATGCCCAAGTAAAAATAGTGAGGTAGCCCAATAACTAACAATCTCTACCTTAACTATTTTTGGCTTCATTTAGTGTTTTGAGACAAAATACTTGTTTCATATACTCTAGCAAACCTATAAAAAAGAAAAAAGTTAAAATTAGTTACACCTTTAAAAAATGTAGCTTGATATTCTAAATATATACTACATTTCAATTAATATTTAGAATTTTCAAGTTGTTTTTAAACTTATTTAAATGGAGTACCTTGGTACCAAGATCATAAGGGTTGAATTAAGTAAGAATCTTAATTAATGTGATCAATTCTTTTTGTACCATTTAGCAATGTATTTTGCATCTGATGAAGTCAGAGTTACTAATTTTTGCAGTTGGGATTTCGAACTAGTGTACCCATCACAAAGTGTAAAAATATAAGAAAAGTGGATGTTCTTTTAACTAGATCACCTGCAAAATCTGAATCTCTAGCCCTTCAAGATTATAACTTCATTCACCTTTTAAATTTTAATCCTAAGAATATGAACCTTTTTAAGTATCTTAACATCCATTTTATTGCAAGTTGGTCTATTTCATCTGAGTTTGCCCTAAATTTACTCATAATACTTATGTCATGAGCCAAGTCACGTCTAGTGCATACCATAAGATACATAATAGAGCCAACAATATTAGCATAAGGTGTTTTATTTATTATTTCAAATTTTTCATCAGTTGTAGGTGATTGTTCACTTGACATTAAAAATGATTAACAATAGGCACTAAAACAAGATTGCATTCAAACATAGAAAATTTTCAAATACTTTATTCACATAAGAGCATTGATTCACATGGATAGTACAATTACTTCTATTTCTTATAGTTTCCATGTCTAAAATTCTTTTAACTTGACCTAAATCTTTCATTTCAAACTCAAATTTCAATTTTGATTTAATTAAATCTATCTTAGATCTATAATGGCAAGCAAGAAATATATAATCAAAATAAAGTAACAAATAGATATATTTAAGTCCACCTGGCCCTTTATAAGAGAATAAAGAATCGAAATTGCTCTTTACAAAACCCAAATCTAAAACATACAAGTTTCACTTCTTATACCATATTTCGGTGCTTGTTTTAAGCCATAAATAATTTTTTTTTAGGTTTAGACTTAATTTCAAAACCCTTTGGCCGACTCATATATATAACTTCATCACGGTCACCATTCAAAAAGGTAGTTTTAACTTCAAGCTGATCTAATTCCAAGTTGAAGTGAGCAGTCAAGGCAAACAGAAATCTGATAAAAGTGTATTTAGCAACATGAGAGAATATCTCATTATAATCAATACCTTCTCTTTGTGTCATCTTTTAGCTATTGGTCTAATTTTATACCTCTTTTTTTAACATTAGACTCATTTTCTTTAACTTTATAAACTCATTTGCAATCAACTTTCTTTTGATTACTAGGCCCGTTAACAAGAATCCAAGTTTTATTTTTAATCAAGGAATCCATTTCACCTTTCATGGCTTCTTTCCAAAGATTTGATTCTTCACAGTTAACAGCTCCTTCAGAGGTAGTAGGTTTAGAGTTAAGAGAGTCTAAAGTAGATAAAATGGTCACAAAATCACCACTTTTGATTAGAAGGGAATCTATTTCTTCCACTCTTGTCACTAGTCAATTGATAATCAACAAGAATAGAATTTTGGGGTTGATTTTCATTTTCAGATTCAGTTTGATTTTGATCTTCCTTAGATTTAGAAGTCTCCACCTCGATCAGATCATTGGGTTCAATTTGATTTTTTACAAAACAATTTTCCTGATAGTGGAGCTTCAATATATTTTAGATTTAAAGAAACAATACAAGACGTGTCATTTTCATTAAGGGCTTGTTTGGCCCGGATTAAAATATGATTTTAATCTAAATTAAAGTCAAACAATTAATATTAACCACATCTTTCATGTTTCCCACATCTTTTCAACCACATATTCAAAAACTTCTATCACAATCCACTAAAAATCTAATTTTAATTATCACCAAACATCCTCTAAAAATGACATCCCTACTAATAACTTTGAAACCTCTTTTTTTTTTTCTTCAACCTAAAGTCTATTACCCTTAGTTTAATTTTCATAGCCTAGAAAAACACATTTTAAGAATCTATGTTCAACTTTACCTTCACTTTGGTAAGAATAGGCTACACATCCAAACACCTCAAGTCTAGAATAATTTGGAGACTTTTTAGACCACAATTTTTCAGGGTCTTGAAAGTCAATAGCACTTCATGGAATTCTGTTAATTAGATATATCACAGTTTTCAAAGTTTCTCCCAAGAAAAGTTTGGAAAGACCAGAACTTAGTAACATACACCTGACATTTCCAATAAAGTTCTTATTCTCTCAGCAATACCATTTTGTTGATGGGTATATGTTACCTATATGTCTTAAAAATCTAGTTTCGTTACAAAAAGAGCTAAATTCACAATGACAAAATTTCAGACCATTATTTGTTCTAAGTTCTTTGACTTTCTTGATAGTTTGATTTTCATTCATCAATCTCCATCGTTTGAAATTTTGAAAAGTATCAGATTTAGCCTTTAATAGAAATGTTCAATTTTTTCTTAGAAAATCATCTACTATAAGTTGATAGAATCTAAATCCACTAAGTGTATTTACAGATGTTAGACCCCAAAGATAAGTATATAAATAATCAAGAATAGAAGTGGACTTATGAATCCCAGTTTTGAAAGGCAATTTATTTTGTTTTCAATAACATTCTTTAGAAAACATAAGTTTTTCAACGTTAACATTTCCAAGGCATCCAAATTTATTAAGAATTATAAGTCCTTTTTCACTAATATAGCCAATACTTTTATGCTAGTTTAGAGACTTGTCAACATGAGAGTTTACAACTACAAAACTGTTTCCAACCAAAGGTTCGATATGCAGGGTGTAAATTCCACTGGCTTTGGGAGAGGATATTATCTCATTTTCACCAAGAGTTATATTCGTAAGTCCTTTATGAATTCTTATATCATATTCATTATCTAATTATCTTAAGAAATTAGATTCCTTTGGCAAGTCAGGCACATACCTAGCCTCAACAGATTCAAGAATGTGACTATTTTTCAATAAAAGATTAAATTCTCCAATTCCTTTTATGTGACAACTCATGTTATGACCCATATGAACTTGTCCATCTTTTAAGTCAACATATTCAGTAAATCATTCTTTTATGCGACACATGTGGAAAGTGCACACAGAGTCAAGAACCCATTCTTTTGAGTTTTTCTTGGCTGCAGTAACAAGAACTACTCCTTGTATATCAAAGTCATTGTTGCAGACAATATCGTAGACCCATTAGAATTGGATTTATCTTTCATATCAGAAGCTTTCTTAATAACAATCTTTTATGAAATGACTAGTCTTTCCATAGTAACAACATTTCATGACTTTGTTCTTAGGTTTTTCTTAGTTCTTGTTCTTATTTTCAAACTTGAGATTTTATAGTTTTCCTTTCTTATAAGAGTTATTGTTCAAATTGTTTCTCTTATTTTGGTTCAATTGCCCTTTTATGTTCAACCCTTCACAATTCTTATAATCTCTAAATTCAGATTTTAATTCAAGTTCTCTATTCCTTAGAGCCGAGATTATGATATCAACTGTAAGATCCTCTATCCTATATTCTAAGGCATTTTCGATCTTTCTGTATTTATCACCCAAGGAACTTAATAGGGCAACAACTTGTTGATCGTCAGATAATTTATCATCACAGTTAGCTAAATCTTGAATCAATTTTGTGAACTTATCAATGTTTTCTTCTAGGCTAGAGGAGGAATCAAACCTAAATTTATAAAATTGTCTCAAAAGATAGCACTTATTTGGCATTGTCTTAGGTAAATAGTTCCTAACTTTGCCCAGAGTGTTTCAGCTGTGGTAGTTTTCCCAATTTTTCTTATCACACTACCAGATTAGTGAAGAAAAATAGAGCTCCAATCTATCTCATCTAATTCTTGTCTTCTATAGGTACTAATCTCAGTAGCCTAACTCCCATCAATAGCAGTAGCACATCTCTGTTGCAACAATAGATCCCTTATTTTTGGTCCCAGACACTAAAGTCTCCAGTTCCATTCTACAATTCAATTTCAAAAGTTACATGCTTGACATTTTAACAAGTAAAGTCACAAAATCAAATGTGTACCATACACAAAGTATATTACAATCAAATAGTGTGAGAAATTTACAGAATATGCAACTTTTAAAGTGAGAAATAATAATGCAGTAATTTCTACTTATCATATAATTTACAAAAACTATAAAATAGATTATATAATCTAGTTTCACCAAAAAAGAATTATATAATAACAAATATAGGTGATCAATAAACGTAATTTATCTAATTGAACTATAATTTTGACAGGTTTAAGGAGTGAAGATCTTTTGGTCCATTGCTCCCTCTAATTTCCAGATCTTCGTAAGAGATCTTGGACAAAAGGTAAACAGTGGTAGATCTCTTACCTTAATGACCAATTAAATTCAAACACTATAGAGAATTTGATAAACGAAAATGTAAAAGAGCAAGAGAGATAATACTAGAGTCTGAAACTTGAAATTTCATAATAAAGGAATGATTAAAGAATACCCGAAATGAACCAGAGTCTCCAAATTGTATAAAGAAACCCAACGAGTCAAAGTAAATCAGGAAGTGAGTCAAGAACTCAGTAGGAATCGGAGTGAGTCAACTCAACTCACCAGTAACCAGAAAGAGTTGCATTATACCACCACAACTCAATAGTGAGTTATCAAAAGAATTGCTAGGACTCAGTGACAAACAAAAGATTTTTCTAGATTAAAGCGAGTTAAAGGATTTTCTTTAAGAAACCTCATGAATACTTATAGATTGTTCAAGATCTTTATTATCTAACCTAGAAAAACACAGAGTCTCAAGAAGATCCAACCAAAAGTTGCATTGAAGTCAGATCAACAATTTTCCTTTCAGAAAACAAAATTTATTTTCACAAGTATTTCAGAAAAAAAACGCTTTACCAGTTTTGCAAACTTTTTGAAAACTAGGGTTTCAAGAAATCATAGAAGACTAAAACCCTTTTTGAAAAATTGCTCTAATACCACTTGTTGATCCAAACAAGTTTTCAAAACATTCAAAAATTACCAAACGTTTGTAGAAAAATAAGTTGTAGAAATTAAAGATTCAATTGAAAGGAATTTTAACCCACTAAGGAGTCTGCATGTTCACGTGCTCTAAACGCTACTTACTCGTTGAGCATCTACAAATAGATTTAGCTCAGATCCACTAAAATCAGCAAAGAACAATGCAATATAAATGTATCAAGAATTCAAGGATTTCTTCAATCTTTTACTCTCACCTTACATACAAAGTTCATCGCAGTGAACCACAAGGAGAGGAAAAAAAGGAAAAAGGAATAGCCAGAGGAAAACCCTAATACAATAACGAGGTTAAGGAGGCCTTTTATATGACACCCCAAAAGTTAGATCCAACGCCTATATATGCACCACATGTAAGGTCAGATCTGATCATCAATATAAGACCAAAAGTGTGTTTCCAAGAATGCGTCTTTTAAGTCATATGGCCAAACCCAGATTACATAAATAGGTCCAAGTCGAAAGGCCCAAGTAAAAATAGTGAGGCAGCCGAATAACTAGCAAATAGAAAAGTGTAGTGTAAATTTTAAAGTGGAGGCACCGTCATTTTGCTCGAGGAGAAGTGAATATGGTGGGGATGCTTTTGGGATATACAATAAAACCTCTATAAAATAATAATAATATTGGGACCGTGAAAATTTATTATTATTAATTTATCAATAAATGAATAATTTATTAATTTTATATAGTATTTTATATTTTTATAACTAGTATTATATTTTACTATAATACACGTAGAGTCTGCCACAAGCTTCTGGTTTTCGAACACTTTTTGTGGAAGATACTTTTTTTTTTCAAAAAAAAAATATTAAATGTGGTGAAATTCAAAATTTATATAATTTCTATAGTCATTAGTTTTAACTTAAGATCCTCAATCATTCCAAATTTCATATATTTTTCTACCAAGGCCATCTCATTTAAAAGGAGTAAAAAAAAAATTACATTGACTAATGAGATGAAGAGAGCATCGTGAGAATATAAAAATGAACACCCATTTTCTACTCAAAAAAATTTGCAAAAGTGGGTTCAAACAAAAGACTTTAGAAGCATATTTTAAATAAGAGGCAATTGAAAAAAGGTTGTCAAATTAAAAGCTTATTAATTTGTATAAGCAAGAATTTTTAGGAATTGAAGCATTTATTATTTTCTATATTCGTTGGGCGTTAAAGGATTTCAAAAAATAAAATTAGTCTTATGCATTTAGCGGGATTATTAGTTTAATACACTAGCCTAAGTCCAGACAAAAGAATTTTATTATTTAGGAGGTTGTTGTCAAATAAAAGTTGTTCTGTGAAACATCATTTTTATGTTATTATACGATTTCTTCAAATTATGATGGCACCATTAAATTTTGTAGTAATTAATGGCATTAGGAATTTTGTACTCTAAGAGGATTGGACGGATCAAAGAAGAGGAGAATCTAATGAAATTTGAGACCTCTTCGGTCCAAGTTCATAAAACATTATTTTCATAAAGTGAATAGTATTTACAATACCATATACTTAGGATAGGAAACAATAAAATATAATATTCTTTTCTGTAACTCAAGGACTTCACTTTATACCGTTTCTAGCTTCCATAATCCCAAGCATCCAGTGAAGAATATTTTCAAGATTAACTACCCCCATTTAGCATCTTAAAATTGTTTCATTTTTCTCAAACGAAAAATACATCTTCTTCAAAGAGAAAGTAATACACTTTATCGTTTAATACTTAAAATATTTTAGATTAACATGTCCCTTCATTCGCTAGTCATTTAATTTTTTTTTTAAAAAAAGATCAAGCGCATAATGTGCTTATAATTAAGTCTGAATGTTAAGTCATATTATCTAAAAGTTTTAAATGTTAGAAAAATGAGATGAGTTTCGATCGTAATTAGTAATAAACCCACTAATAGCTTCCTTTGGTTTGATAATTGAACAAGTGTTTTTCAATCTAAGCACTATGTTCTACTAAATTAACAAAAATATGTGGCTAACAGAAATGATGACGTAACATGAATGTCATCCCGCGAACATAAACGTTTATGTTAGACAAAATGAGCTTTAATAAAGAAATGAAAAAGAAAAAAAAAGAAAGCTTGTCTAATAAGATGCTTACCAACAAATTATACCTTATATTCTAATTGCAATAAAATTTCGTAGTTTAGAAAATCAGCATTTCTCCCATTAGTTACGTCCCATTAGTTTAGAAAATCAGCATTTCTCCCATTCTTTTTAGAAAATCATGCCAGTTTAGAAAAGATAATAGATAAAGTGCCAACTATTCGTAGTTTTTATTTTATACCTTATATTTAATTGCAATAAAATTTCCTAATCCTTTTCATTTTAGCAGTTATATTCCCAACTTTTTATTTTTATTTTTTTGTGTCGCATTCTTATTGTCAATCTTCAATCAATTAGAAAATCTTGTCATTGATATTGGATTTCATCCAGAAGTCCATTAGGAAGGTCTATGAAATGTATAACGCATTTGCCCCTAACACTTTCAATTAGAAAAAAAAAAAATACAAAAGTTTTATAAGATAATTGTCCCTCTTTTCAAAGTACAT
Source organism: Fraxinus cuspidata (assembly GCA_903798385.1). Taxonomy (NCBI): domain Eukaryota; kingdom Viridiplantae; phylum Streptophyta; class Magnoliopsida; order Lamiales; family Oleaceae; genus Fraxinus; species Fraxinus cuspidata. Next base: position 13,181 of record CAIGRP010069933.1, read on the forward strand.
TAACAGAATATTAGCAATGGAACTGTCATCAACGACAAAGCTAATTAATTTGAAGGATAATGATAATAACGAGACGAGAAAAGTTTAGAATATAAGTGCAATAATGAGTAAAGATTGAAGAACTCTATTGCAGTAAAAACGTGCCATAACCGTGGTGTTAAAATGAGACAACATTATAAGTTGGGTTGACTAACAGTGTATTTATTTTAACACCATAAATAACAGTGCTCCCAAAATCAAATTTTAATGTTTGCTGCACATTCCTGCAGATATAAATGCACAACTTAACTTTTTAACAAGTTCATAATTAGTACCTTAGTGCAAGCAAGAAATCATTTTTAAGTACAGAATTGTAAAAACATAGTTGAGCCAAGAATTAGGATATATTAAGAAATACGTATAAAGATGAGCGAAACATGTTTCACGAGAGAAATTAAGAAATATTCAAAATGTCCCAAAATCTTGATAAAGCTCAATCTTTTACCGTGAAGAAAAAGAGTTGGCTGATAGATTTTCTTGTACAGAAGTATTCCAAAACCCCTACAGGCTGTAGACCACAATGGAAGCAAGGTACTTGATTCACTTAGCTTTATTAGCTATATAAGGCCTGGAGGGAACCGCAAATGGACACCAAGACATATTTTTTTATAATCTCTTCGTGTTTGCAGAAATGGCTACCCGAGATTTGGTGCCGACAGCTAGGACAAACCCACTGATGAGTGACGCTTTGTTGAATCCTAAACCTCCTACAAAAACCCCTGGAACTAAGAGTTACTTGACTGATCGTGAAAGTGCAAAACAGAAACTGAGTCATGATGAACTGGATCATAGTCCACCCAGGCCCCTTCCGGGTGCAGCTCTGCCTCTGTCTACAGGCAGAGGTCATTTGATGAAGGGTGGTCAACATGATCGCCACTTTTCAACTGATGATATTGGATTGAACAAGCAAGTTATGGGCACACATGCTCCAGATCACGAAGATCTCGACGTGAAGCCCGTTCTTTCCATCATTGAGGATATCCTGCGACTTGGGAAATTTCTTGAAACCGTGCATGTACAATGCTAATTATCTTCTTTTTGTTCAGTACTACTTAAATCCTCGCTGCCAAACATGCTTTTTGTGTTTCCAAGCTCTCTAGACTTCACCTCTAGCTGCATTTAACTGACACTTTTATATGCTCATAATATAGGGAGATCAAGTTCCAGCACATTCAGAATCATACGAGGAGAAGTCCTTCCAAAGTGCTTACCAAGACATGGAGATAGTTAAAATGTTGGCATATCCCATAAACAAAATTACGACTGAGGTATAGAGAATTTCTGTTTCCCTCGTGCTCAAATCTTGATTATCTTAAAAAGCAAATCATGCATTATTAGTCAATAAACTCTTAAATGTTATTCTTAGCATTAATTTCATGAATGTTACATAAAAAAATTTAAGGAAAATTGTAGCAACAGTTCCAAACCTTTGAGTTTTTTTTGTAGACTTTACCTTTACCTTCAGTTTGTACCCCGTGATCCCAAACATTCGAAAAATTAGCACTTGAGGTTTTAAATGGACCATCCATTTGATCGTTAGTTCACCAAGAAAATATATTTTTGACCAAATTTAAAGAGGAGAAATGTAAATTTCTCATTATTCCATATAAAATAATTGAAACAAAAATAAGAAAAAAATATTTAAAAAGTAAAAAAGAAGATGAACAGTTTCATCTTCCCCAACCCACTCTACCCCCTCAACCCACGCCAAAGAAGTCGACGACGAAGGCCCCATCCCCATCGTCGACACTACCGTTATTGTCATTGGCACCACCTCGCGACCATCTTCACTCCCAGATCAATTATAATCCTAAACAAACAACAAATCAACCTCATAAATGAAACTCATCAAGAAAATGAATAATTATAATGGTGGATTTGGTAAAAATGAAGAAGATTGGAGGGCAAGTAAAGTTAAGATTTGAAAGGAAACGAAAATTGAGAGAAAAATCCGATTTTTTTTTTCTTTTTTTGTTTTGGATTTGTTTGAGGATTAAGAAATGGGAGAGTGCACTATAGTGTGGTATGAATGCTTGCTTGATACAAAAATCTTCTTTTGAATCAAACCCAGATGCAAAGACAAAATTGCTGGAATCCGTTCATCTTTCTGTGTTTTTTTTTTGGTGAGAGTTTGGGGTGGGGTGGGGGATGTGGAATCTGTTCATCTTACTGTTAATTTTTGGGGGGTGGGGGGTTGGGGAAGATGAGACTGCTCATCTTCTTTTCACTTTTTTTTTTTTTTTAAATTATTTTATGCGAAATAATGAGGAATTTATCATTTTGTCCTCTTTAAATTTGGTCAAATCACATTTTCTTGGTGCTAATTTTCCAAAGGTTTGAGATGACTGGTGGTACAAACTGAAAATTAAGGTGAAGTTTGCAAAAAACTCTTTTAAGGTTTGGGACTCTGCCACAATTTTCCCTAAAATTAATTTAAACTAGTAATAGAGGTCTTACAGCATATATGGTGAGACAAACTTGGAAGTTGAGAAGTATATATTCCCCAAAACTAGACATTGTAAATCAATTGTCAACTCAAGATTATGAATGTCTAATGCAACAGATAATTTGCAAATGTGCTTCTGGAGGAGAAGCACATTCAGTAGCCATTGGACTCCTTGAGTCACTGTCAAACTACGGGTGGGATGCCAAGGTGGTCATCACGTTTGCTGCTTTTTCTGTCAGTTATGGTGAATTTTGGTTGGTCGAGAACCTTCGCGTGAAGAATCAGCTTGCCAAGGATATTGCAGCTCTGAAGGATATACCAGAAACAATGGAGCAAAAAGAAGAAATGAAAAAGAAGTTTGAAGCTGTTGTCAATCTTTTACACGCTGTACTGACCGTGACTCGCATCATTATAAAGTTCAAGGAGCTCCCCTCTATGTACATTAACCGGGATTCACCAGAAATGGTAACTGCGACTGCTCACATTCCGACAACTGTTTATTGGATCATAAGGAGCATTTTGGTATGTGCGTCGGTACTTCTGAACCTTGTTGGCAGTGGTCATGAGTAAGTTTCTAATTGTGCCTAATTGACTGAGTAAATTAAAACAAGAAAGGTGAATTTTAAATGTATTGACAATTGAATAATTTTGTGGGGGATCAGGTTCATTACCTCAACTGCAGAGTCCTGGGAGATATTAAGTCTAGCTAATAAGCTCTCCCACATGTCTGAGCACCTGCAGAATCAACTGGAGAATTTGAATAAGCATATTGGTAAGTCACCAACAAATTAGATTCGTTTGAAATCATTGCTATGCCTACACCAAAGATAAAGAAGTCCTGCGGCCAACCTTCTCAGTATTGCAGGAACACCTCAGAAAATTAGTCCCCAAAGAGACCTTCTTTACTACTTTTAAAGGGTGGGGATTAAGAAATACACGAGAAATGGGAACATGGCACAGAATCACCCTAGAACTTGTACTTCATTTCTTGAATTATGGTTACTCATACTATCACTTAAATGATTGTACTGTTATACAGATGGACTGAAGATAAAAGAGGAATATGATGCTATACATAAAATCTTTCGGACATCTCATATTGACAACATGAAGATACTGAAGACGCTTATTAGTGCCAGAGAAAATCAAATGCCACTCTTTGATGGGACTAGAAGGATAAATGTTGTCTCCTTGTCCCTAGTACATGAATTTCTTGATCCTGTCCAATGATGCCTAAATGTGACCGTATCTTTTATATTTTCCTGATGACAGGAACGCCTCGAGGTATTGAGAATGAAGTATGTCCTGCTACTAGTTTCGGACCTCGACCTTCCGCAAGAAGAGCTCAACATTCTCCATCTAATTTACAACCAACAGTCGATGAGGCACGAGTATGAGGTTCTCTGGTTCCCCATTGTTGACAATGCAACGTCAATGAGCCCAACACAGGAGAGACAATTTCTTGATCTTCGCAGCTCTATGCCGTGGTATTCAGTGGATCATCCTTCCTTGGTTAATCCAGTAGCCATTAGGTACGCCCGGGAGATTTGGAATTTCAGCCACATGCCTATGCTCGTTGTCTTGGATCCGCAAGGAAGAGTGTCGAACGTCAATGCTTTACCCGTGATGTGGATTTGGGGAAGTCTTGCGTTCCCTTTCACTAAAGAAAGGGAATTGGGACTATGGAGAGAGAGTACCTGGAATATTGATTTACTAGCAGACTCCATTGATCCACGTATCCAGGAATGGGTACGTACACCATCTTTCACCCTAAATTATTAACTCTCTTGCTGCAAGCATCAATCACTGATCATAATCCAGTCGTTATAACCATGAAAAGATATGTCCATGAATATCAGGATACAGGTTAGTAGTTCATAATAGATAGTGAGCGTCGTAAAACAATGCTCATATAGTCTATTTTTTGTGTCACAGATAAAGGACAACAGAACTATATGCTTGTATGGTGGAGAGGACATTGACTGGATTCGGAAATTCACAACTAAAGTGCGAAGCATTGCTAACACATTGCATGTTCCCTTAGAAATGATTTATGTGGGAAAGAGCAATCCAAAGGACAAAGTAAGAAGATGCCATGAAATCATTAACAGGGAACAACTTAGCCACATTTTTCCGTTGAAGGACTATTATGATTACGTTTGGTTCTTCTGGGTGAGGCTGGCGAGCATGTGGACCTCAAAACTTCAACACGGCATGGCCGTTGAGACTGATAAAATAATGCAAGAACTCTTGACAATGCTAACTTACGACAGCAGTGAACAAGGATGGGCTGTTTTCAGCAGGGGCCTGCATGACATGACTAAATGCAAAGGTGACATTTTGCTCACAGTTCTCGACAACTCTAAACAATGGGAAGACAGAGTGGATCACCCCGATAAATTTGTGCCTGTAATGAACGAGGTGATCAGTGGCGTCCACCCCGAACACCACTGCAACCGTCTCATTCTACCGGGGCAAACTGGACACATCCCGGAGAGGGTGGTTTGTTCCGAATGTGGACGTACCATGGACAAGTATGTCATGTACCGCTGCTGCACCGACTAATCTGCACTACTTTTACTACTACTACTACAACAAAGGCTTTTGCTGCCATTATATATTTCAAAATAAAATTTCATCTGCTGTATTTTCATGGTTTTTCCTTTTCAACCTAGATGTTATGTTGCTTTTAAGTGAAAGTGAATAAAAAGTGTGAAACTCCTTATGAAAGAATTTGAATTTGAAATCAATTCCTCACTCTAATTCTGTTGGTTCTATAATGTGTGTTATAAGCCAGACATGTCCTGTTCCATAAAGCTGTTATTAATTTTCATAAATGGAACACTAAATAGTGGCTGCATTATTCCAAGTGGATAGCAACTTGAGTATAGTAGGGTACATCGACTCTGATTTCGCTTGAGATTGGGATACTAAAAAGTCAAACTCAGAACACTTCTCCACCCAGGGAGAGAATTGTATAGGCTGAAGGCTTAATTAGAACCTCTAAGGTGAGTATATAGCCATAACAGAGGCCGTAAAGAGGGAATGCGGCTGCAAAGTCCGTGAAATGAGTTAAATTTGTTTAACTCAAAAGGTAATCATATTCAGTGACAACAAAGTACATTGCATTCAGTTAAGAACCTTGTATTACGTGATAGAAGTAAGGACATTGATGTAAAATTTTATTTTGTTCTTGAAAATGTGCTTGCAGGTGATATTAAATTGGTCAAGACCTGTAAAAATGAAATCCATTTGATATAGGGAACAAACCACTGAGCAAGTAATGGTAAAATACTTCTTAGATATTCTACACATTAATAATGGTTTACTTCCTTGCACGAAAGTACTTTAGCAATGAGGCTGTTGATTCTGAACAATGAGCATTGTAGCGAAAATAGGATCCTTCAATTGATCAAACAACACAAAGTTAGTTCCAAATAAATGTACAATAATGAAATCAAATGCTATGAATGAATGAATATAAACACTTCCCTATCGATTTCACAAAGTTTGGCACCAAAAGTGGATTATACAGGGCTCGGATCCAAGAACCAAAACACACAAGGCAGCTCCACTAGAAGGAACCAAGAATCCCACTCGAAGCCACGAAGAAAATCACCCCCAGAATCACGCAGAAACAACCACGCATAGAGGTGCAAAGGGCAGCAGCAAGGAAGGGAAAAACTGAACAGCAAGTAGTCAAAACCAGTAGCCAAAGTCGTTGGCCAAAGTGCCGGCAAGGGAAAAACAGGTTTCACAAAGGAACGAAAGCAGCAGCGAAGCAGTGAAGGAGAGGAAGCACAGGAAAAGCTGCCTCTCGATTTCTCTCAAAAATGGAGGCTAAAGATTCAACTGTGTGTTGTTTATTGCGAGACAGTCAAACTTTATTTGGTGGGCATTAAGTTGGGATTTTGGGTCGACTATAAATTACAGTCTCAATAGCGGTTCCAAACAAAATCATATGATTTTAATTTGATCCGACAATTCATCTTAGGCCGGAATTTACTTGGTATCAAAATACCCAACAAACATCTACCTTGATGTCAAATACACATGCAAAAAAGAAAAAGATAGTTTAGTAGTCGCACAACGCGACTTCAAATAAAATTGAAAAAATGACATACATTTACCAATGCTTAGAAGTGTAAGGCAACCTCTAAACTTTACCCGGGTTATAATTCGAATGTACTTTCTCAAGTTTTATCAAATTTTGAGACAATGCATCTCTAATAAAATGTAACATAACATCTATATATTTAGCCTGTTCATAAAAACACTTGATTCTTACACAGATAAATAGTAGATTAGCTATCCGAATGTACTATCACATTATCATTTAAAAGACCCAATTCATTAAATAAACTTCTAAACCATAGTCTTTAATAGCTTTGTGGCGGCAATATACTCAAATTCAATGGTAGATAAAGCAATAATACGTTGAAGTTTAGACTTCCAACTCACATAGGAGTCACACAAAGTAAATACATAAGAAGAAGTAGATTTTCTATTATCTCTATCGCCACTATAGTCAGCACTTACGAAACCTTTAAGTTTCACACCCTCATTCGTAGATTTCTAAACTAACCACATATCAAAAGTACTATTCAAGTACTTAAACAACCACTTTAACGCTTCCAATGAATGGAACTAAGATTAGATATGTACCTATTTAACACACTCATAGTGAATATAAAATCAGGTCTAGTGCAGACCATAAGGTACATAACGGAGCGAATGACATTAGAATAAGGAATATTACTCATAAAATATTTTTCTTCATCATTAGTCGTTGATTGTTCTTTTGACAAAAATAAAATGGTTTCCAAGAAGCACAGAAGCACGTTTACAATCAAGCATGCCAATTTTTTTTCAACACTAGCGCGTAAAGAGTTTGATGCACATACAAGCAAAAATTAGTCATATCCCCGTTAATCTCCATACAAAGGATCTTCCTAGCATGTCCTAGGTCTTTCATGTCAAATTTGTTTCCTAACTCCATTTTAATCTTGTTTACCACTTTCATGTTAGGTCCAATTAATAACATGTCGTCCACATAAAATAACAAATGCACACCATTTAATAATGTTGTGGTACATGTAATACAAGTAATGGTCAAACTCACTCCTCTTGAAACGAATAGACAACACATAAGAATAGAACTTTTTATACCACTAACGTGGAGACTATTTTAGCCAATAAATAGATTTCTTTAAAAACACACATGGTCAAGTTTAGCTTTACTTTCAAAATATTTGGGCTGATTCATAAATATCTTTTCATAAAGTCACAATGCAAAAAAGCAGTTTTGACATCAAGTTGTTCAACTTCCTAGTCATAATAAGCAACAAAATAAGCATGACCTTAATAGTGGTATACTTAACAATTGTCAAAAAGATCTTATTATAATCTATAATTTCCTTTTGCAAGTACCATTTGGCTATTAACCTAACATTATATCTCATGGGCTCACTCTTAGTGGTTTCCTCCTTAATATTATATCATTTGCATCCTAATATGTATTTATCCTTAGGTTTAGGAACTAAATTCCAAGTTTGATTCTTGGCAAGAGAACTCATCTCTTTTCTCATGGCACCTAGTCATATTTTACATTTTTCACTCCTTACATCTTCATCATGGGTATTTGGCTCCTTATCAACTAGTTCTTAGTAACTAGAATTGGCTATGATATAATATGACAATCTTTAAGGTTCCCTACTCGATCTCCTCTCTCTATCTCTAGTTAGTTGGTATTTAACTGGAGGGTCTTGATTGATACGATTGTCCTCAACAACTTCCTCATCACCTTCTATTTTTATGTTTGCTAATTTTGTGTATTACTCTACACTTCACTCGGGGTATTGGGGATGTGGACACTCATTCACTCCACATCATCGGGGAATCTTCTCTAACAATTTCTTATTGTTCTTCACTCTCTACGCAAGATACCTCGGACTCATTAAATGACTTCTCGACTTATAATTATTCTTATACCCTTCTAACATTTATCCCACAACTTACATCTCTTAACTCCCTTAGGGTAACCTAAAATGACATACTTCTTAGCTCTAGGTTCTAGTTTTCCATCACTTTGATGAGAGAAAGCAACATAGCCAAAGGCCCTAAGCATAGAATAATCAGCACATATACTGTACCAAATCTCACACGGAGTATCACCATTTAAAGCAGTCGAATGAGTCATATTAGTTAGATAACACGTAGTTATAATAGCTTCATCCCCAAAAGACTTAGGCACACTAGAACTCAACATCATGCATCTAACTTTAACAAGTAAAGTATAATTCCTCATTTCAGCAATCCCATTTTGATGAGTGTAAGGTACAATCCTATGTCTAGTAATTCCATATTCATTATACAAATTATAAAATTTAGCATTGCAAAACTTGAGATGATTATTAGTATGCAAATGTTTTGCCTTTTGACCTGTGTGATTCTCCACTTTAACTTTCTAATTTTTAAAATTTACAAAAGTTTCAGATTTATCTTTTAGCAAATAAATTCACACACATTTGGAGAAATCATCAATAATGGACATAAAATTTTTGTTATCATAGGATTTCTTCCTGGACCCCACAAATCCGTATGAATATATTCAACACTTCAGATGTCTTGTGTGTGTTAGATCAAATGACATCCTATAATATTTACCAAGCACACAATGATCACAAAATGGCATGAGAGACATCTAAGTCTTACCAAACACACCGTTATCGTTAAGGAACTTAAGTGCTTTAACAATAATGTGAGCTAATAATTTGTGTCACTTCTGTGTGTGATCAGTATCAGTGATAGTGGAATTTAAACTACATATCACCTGAGCATGCGTAATGCATATGCCATTATTTCGATCATCCTGAAAGGCTCTAAGTGCTCCCTTAAACATTTTTAACACTTCCTCATCAAGTGCACCAGTAAAATCTGTGCGCTCCAATTCTTTCATAGAAATTAGATTCCAATCCATATATGGAATGTACCTAGCTTATTTTAACGTATGCAGGAAACCACTGTCAAATTTGACAATCACACTACCAAAACTAGAAATCTTATATGCGACTCCACCCTATGCAACTACATGTCCATGATCAAGCTCATGCAAATGATCAAACTGTAATTTATTTGATGTTACATAAATAAAGTACTAGAGTGAAAAATCTACTCATAGATATTGGAGTTCATAAACTAGTTAATTTCAGCTAGTTTTGTATCTAAGAGCATGTAAATGTTCTCAAGCTCATCTATAGGGACATTAATGTTTGCCTCACTAGGTTTACCACCACTTCTATCTCTCAACTTATTTTTTTTTTTCTTTATGGAACTCATTAATGAAATATCCTAGTTTCCTACAACCATAAGATTTTCTCCCCTTAGACTTCTCCTATGACTAAGATCTATCTCTCATTTTTTTTCTTGCACTACTGTTTTGTCCATATACATTCCTAAACTAAGTTTTATCCTTCATTTGGTAAATCTCTCCTACTTTTCTATCATTTTTTTCAACTTTCATCTCCTGCTCCTTACTCTTTAAGGAAATAATGACTATATTGGATATAAGGGTCTTCATCCCACTTTTGATTGCATTCTTGACTTCCTTATAGTTCTCAGAAATTTCATTAAATATAATAATAGCTTTATATTCATCAAAAACCTTTTCACTACAATTTGTTTTATCTTGAACCAATTTATTGTAAACGTTAAGATTGTCATCTAAATCTTTTGAATGTCCAATTTTGAAACTGAAAAAAACTTTCAAGTAAGAAATGTTTGTCGGACATGGATTGAATTAAATAAAGTTCTTAAAGCTTTTTCTAAAGTTTTTAGGTAGAATCATCTTTGCCAACTTTTCGCCTGACAAAATCGGCTAAGTGGAAGATAATAAAGGTGTAAGCAAGTTCGTCAAACTCCTTTTTCTGATCCTCAGTCACAGTTGCAGAAAAAATATTATCAATAACTTATGAAACATTTTACTGTACTAAAATCATTTTCATCTTTTGTTGCAAAATATAAAATTTGATTGCATTCTTGACTTTTTTATAGTTCTCAGAAATATCATTCAATAGAATAATAGCTTTATATTTATCAAAAACCTTTTCACTACAATTTGTTATATCTTGAACCAATTTATTGTAAACGTTAAGATTGTCATCTAAATCTTTTGAATGTCCAATTTTGAAACTGAAATAACTTTCAAGTAAGAAATGCTTGTCGGACATGGATTGAATTAAATAAAGTTCTTAAAGCTTTTTCCAAAGTTTTTAGGTAGAATCATCTTTGCCAACTTTTCGCATGACAAAATCGGCTAAGTGTAAGATAATAAAGGTGTTAGCAAGTTTGTCAAACTCCTTTTTTCTGATCCTCAGTCACAGTTGCAGAAACAATATTATCAATAACTTATGAAACCTTTTACTGTACTAAAATCATTTTCATCTTTTGTTGCAAAATATAAAATATACGTTTACCATCAAAGACACTTAAGTCAAAATGGTACACATATATCTTAACAAATGAAACACGTAACACGTAAGCAACTTTCAAAGAAGATAATCAGAGAGGAAAATTTCTAAAAGTTGTAGATATGTGCTAGTCTAAATTTCTAGAATTTCGTGAGTTTCACGATCTCTGTCTCAAGAAAATTGTCGAACGGGTAAGGTCCAGGTGACACTTTTAACCAAAATCAACTCAACAACAATTACAGAATTAAGCAACTGTCAATACAACCATGAAATCAATAATATCACAAAATAGTCAAACAGTCCTAAAATTATGGCATCAGGCGAGGTCGCGATCCTATTGGTCACCCACAAGATGACCAGCTATTGTAGAAATTTAAAAAGTTTTAGACAATCAGCAGACCTATGCCTCAATTGCACAACATACACAACTCAAATTCACAGCAATTCCAATTTTCAGGTAATAAGATAAAAAATCAGCAATTACAAGAGCCACCATTAGCTCTGATACTAGTTTGTAAAGAAATTAAGATCCTTCAATTGATCAAACAACACATAGTTCCAAATCAATTAACAAATAATGGAATCAAATTCTATGAATGAATATAAACATTTCTCTATCGATTTCACAAATTTTGCAAAAGTGGATTATATAGGACCCAGATCTAAGACCCAAAACACACAAGGTAGCACCATTAGAAGGAACCAAGAATCCCACTCGAAGTAACGAAGAAAATTTCCCATAGAATCATTCAGAAACAACTACGCATAGAGACGACAAAGGACAGAAGGGAGAGAGGGAAAAATCGAACAGCATAGAGTCAAAACCAATAGCCAAAAGTCGTCGGCCAAGTGTTGGCAAGAGATAAAGGGATCGATCTCACAAAGGGACCAAAAGCAGCAGCGAAGGAAATGAAGCACTGGAAAAGCCGTGTCTTGGTTTCTCTCAATAATTGGGCTAAAGATTCAACCTTGTGTCGTGTATTGTAAGACAAAAGGGGGCCCAACATATATAATGGTAACTTAGGTTAATTAGATGGGCCCTAAATGCAATACTTGGTCCAACTTCATTTCGTGGGTGTCCAGTTGTTGTTTTGGGTCGACTATTAATTATAGTCTTAACAAACGAAAGCATATTATTTTAATCCAGTCCAATAATTTATCATAATCTCGAGTTTATTCGGTATCAAAATACCCAACAAACATGCTTAGAATAAATGAGGGAATCAATTTTGCTAAACCAAGGTGAAGTTTGTGGTAATATTTTATCGACACAACACAATTTTACTATATATGGTCATGTTCCTTAGTGAATGCGACTTTGTGAAAGGAAGAGCCTTACCAGACAAATTTCCAAGGTTCGAGCTTCATTTTAGGAGAGGTTTGTAATCCATTAATCCCCTTTACATCAAAAGAAAATACTTATTGAAACGAAGGGCCACATCTTTGCCACGTGGTCAGGATCATAGGAATTCTACCATTGAAGTTTTTACTTCTTTAAGGCCTATATTTTGCATCTAATGGGGACAAGAAAGAAGCCCGGACTAGTCCCATTTGCTTGAAAATACTTTTCTTTTATCATTTTAACTAGGCTTTGTAACCCAGACAAAAGCCAACAACAACAATAGCACGTGATCACAAAATGTTAAGTCACACAAGAATACCATTTGGATCGAATTTGGAGAAGAATTCTCAGAATTTTAATATTTTATTACTCGAATACAAGTAAATGTCCATGATATATGTACAACTCATTTATTACACTTGTTAAGTCCAAATTATAATTAGCAATTTCCAAATTCGTTGGTAATTTCAATTGGTATTATAGCTTAATTTTGATCATTGACCCAATTTTGTCTACATGAGTTAATCATATCCGAGGATGACTGGAGTATATAAAAGGCTCATAACTAGCTGTATAAGGAGTGCCTTAATATGAAAAAGGTGAATAGATCTATATTTAAGAAGTTACAGGAACTAGGGTTAGAAAATGAGAGCCTTTGGTGAAACTTGCGGAATCTAGTCATATATTGAATGAGTTAATGGTTGAGAAAGAATCCTTAAATAGTTAAGGTTAAATCACTTAGAAGTTATCTCGAGAAATCTAATGCCTAACTTCAATATTTTGCTAGTGATTCTAACAAGTTTGAAAACATAATAGAATTTTAAAAACCACTTGGAATGGAGGATGTGTAGAGAGACAAATTCTCGTACCATTTCCACTTCTAAAAACAAGTCTGTACGTCATATGATAAATTCTAAGGTTCAACACTTGAAACCTAGAGTTGCTCCTAGGTTCATCTCAATGTGTCACCATTGTGGTAAATAAGGACACATAATAACAAGGTGTCGTGAACTCCTAAGTAGGAACGAGACCGAGAGAGTTGGAGCCTTAGTACATAAATCATCTGTACAACATATGTTTACCCCACCTAAAATCTAAAATTCAAAACCTATGATTACTCTTAAATTCATTCCCACATGTCATAATTGTGGTGAGTTAGGACACACAATGCTTAGGTGTTACATAATTTTGAATAGAAATAGAAGTCAGAATATTCGGGTTAGTCACTTGACGGAGTTGATAAATTTGACTAGGATTAATACTGCTTATAGGAAAATCTGGATTATGAAGAGTGATCTAAAAGATTATGAATCTGATGATGGTGCTTTTGAAGCTAAGAGCGGCTGTGTACTTCAATGAGTAGGTATTTTAATGCATGCATCTGTATTATTCATATTTTTTATATTTTCATGCAAGCACATTCATTATTTGTATAGTTGGAGTTTCGTTTATTATAAAAAATGGGGGAGGGAGATTTTTTATTGGACATGTTAGTTTGTGCACAAGTACAAGTAAAGTTCATGATTGGTAAATTAGATTTCCATTAATTTGTTTAGAACTTACTTTGAGTACTTGGTATAGGTCGTTACATGTGTCATCTACACTACACACATTAATTTTTTGTGAGTGGGTATTGACCTCATATGTGTGATCTGGAATGATGGTCACTTGTTTAGTGGGTTGACTTTAAATATGGAATGATCTTTAAACTAGTTGGCGTAAACTTACTATTTTTTCCTTAAAAAGAAAAATATTTAATATGAAAAAGTAAGCTATATCTTATATGTTTTATTCATAATCTATATGACTTGAGTGATTAAACCTGCATGGTATCTTAATACCTAGTGCCCTATAAGTTATTCGACTTTGGAGTAATCGGCCTAAAACTTGTTAAATGGGTCATGTAGAAAGTTTAATGAAGAAGAGTTTGTACATAAGATTTGAAAAATAAAAGAAAAATATGCATATATGTGTGCTCACAAATAAAGGGAGGAAATTTTTTTTTTATACAATTAAATATGAGTTTTTATTTATTTATTTAAAAAGGTCCTAGTAGCACTATGTTTGCCTTCATAATTTAAAAAAACATATTCATTAACCAGTGATTTTTTTTCATTTTCTTTCTCGTTCATTTAGATTTTGGGACTTGTTTACAAGAGTTTAGTGGCACTTTCACACATATATAGCTTATACAATTTACTCCATATGAGTTTAAAATAAGTTATGTGAAAAACGTTTATTATTAATGAATTATATTTGTATTATTAAGCAAATAACTGCTCATCATGATAATTTAAAAAATCCAAGAAAAATAAAAATAATTTGTCTCAAAAAGAAAAAAAAATTATTCTCATATCACATGTCTTGCATAATCTTTGCATAATTATAAATGCGCATTTTTTACTCATTGATCTCTGTGTTCTTTTTTATTATTACTTGTTTTTTCTTTGTCATTCATGATAAAAGAAGAAGAAATTAGTATTTATTCCAGGGAGTTAAGTATATGAGTTATGGGGAGAATTTTAAATTTATTTGACTTAGGGGGAGTCATATGGAATTCAAATATAGGATTAATTAGATTGTTTGACATAATCATCTAGAAATCAATTAATAAGTGACTTGTTATTTCTAATTGTTTAATTTCACACGTGGGTCTAAATAATTAGATCTTTCAACTGGTATATGAGCTTAATTGTGATCCTTGAACTGATTTTCTCCACACGAGTCAATCATATTCTGATAATGGATTTGAGGATAATTATGGTTTACAAGAGGCTTATAACTAGCTATATAAGGAGTGACTTAAGAGGAAAAAGGTGAATAGCTCTATATTTAAGAAATTTAATGAAGTAGAGTTAGAAAATGAGAGCTTTGTTGTGAAACTTGAGGAATCTAGTCGTAGATTGAATGAGTTAATGGCTGAGAAAGAATCCTTAGATATTAAGATTAAATCTCGTACGAGTGTTCTCGAGAAATCTAATGCCTAACTTCAATATTTTGCTCGTGGTTCTAACAAGCTTGAAAACATAATAGAATTTTAAAAGCCACCTGGAATGGAGGATGTGTAGGATTTGAAGAGACTAATTCTCGTACCGCTTCCACTTCTAAAAACAAGTTTGTACTTCCTCCGACAATTTCTAAGGTTGAATACTTGAAACTTAAAGTTGCTCCTAGGTTCATTTCAACGTGTCACCATTGTGGTAAATTAGGACACATAAGATCTAGGTGTTGTGAACTCTTAAGTAGGAACGAGACCAATAGAGTAGAAGCTTATGATAGAAATTATTTGTGCAACGTAGGTTTCTCCCACCTAAAATTCAAAATTCGAAACTATGATTACTCCTAAATTTATTCCCAACATGTCATTATTGTGGTGAGTTAGAACACACTAGGCTTAGGTATCACAAACTTTTTAATAGAAATAGAAGTCATAATATTTCTATCCAGGTTGATTTCCTTACTAATCAGGTTAGTCACTTGACCAAGTTGATAACAGAGTTAACTAGAATTAATTCTGCTTCTAGGAATGTCTGGTTTTAAGAAGACTGATGTGAGATATTATGAATCTGATCACGATACTCTTGGAGGCCCACGGGAGATATATAATACCAGGGGTCGGAAGGAGGAACACACAATCGAGAGGGCCAAGGTGATTACAGGAAGAAAGTCATAGGGGACTAAGGGTTAGTCGGGTCTAGACCATACTATAAGTCCAATAGCTTATAGTGAATTTTTGACTAGCAAAGTGCCCGATGTTTTTTATCATTTGCCATCTAGAAATCAATTAATAAGTGATTTGTTACTTAATTTGTTTAATTTCTCACGTTTGTCTAAATAATTTGAACTTTCGACACCAAAACATGATTGTAACTAAAATTAAAATTACACTCAAGTCCTTAAACTATATAAAAGCTAATCTTATCTCTTCTTTGTCACCGCCACCACTCATTTTCTTCACCTCACCTTACTGCTCCTTTAGTGCTTTGATATATTTGGACTAATATAATTTTTACACACATCTCGCCATAGTCGAGGTAATCTTGATATTAGGGTTTTCTATCTTCGATCTTTATTCAAGGTTATTGTTCTTAAGGGTTGATTTGTAGAGTATTTTTTATGATGTGTATTTAGGTTCATGTACTTATTGGTGCATATGTGGTAATGCCTCGACACATGAATAAATTTAGAAGAACAGAAACCAACAATCTAATCGAACCAAAACTAACATATATAGTAGATTCAAATTCGCATGTTGACCTCTGATTAAAATGATATTTGTCCCCACTCTAGGTGATAGGTTCCATGGTACCCCATGTCATTGGCATCATTTACTAACAAAAATAACCCGAAAACTAAGGATAATTGGATCCAAACTCGAGAGATTTATATTTTTTGTTCCGTGTTTCCATAATACAAAAAAAGTGTTAGAAAATAAGAAAAATTACTATGCATAGTAATTTTGGGAAGAATATAAAGAGAATTTTCACTTTTCCATATTGAATCCAAAAGATATTGAATCTATTTATAGATTTTCCAACACCTCTTTACAAAACTTGCAACTAGTTGTTAAGGTGCCTTAAGATCAAACTTCTCAAAATTAACCGAAAAAATTCAAATTCGGGGCATGAAATCAATCACTTGGAAATATGAATATGGTATTGTTAAGATGAAGGAATATTGGCGGCCCTTAGGAGAAGGTGGGAGGCCTCAAACATGTAGCATAACCCAAGTTACATTTCCAAGCGTTAGTTTGCATTGGCAGCCCACAATCGTGATCCGGAAAAGCAATTTCTATTTTCTCCTTTCCTTGCGCATATTGAAAGTATTTCCCTTACTAAAGTTCTAAAAAACATTTCTTTTCATTGCTAATCCATGTTAACTGACTTGTATATTGTTACGTTTTTCTACCACAAGTGTACGATATCGTAGCAAGTAGTATAGTGGACATTTGAATCTGGATATCGTCCCCACGAAGTCTATACTTTAGGTCTTAATCTAATTTTTCTAACTTCTATTTGACAAAAGTAAATAAATAATTATAATTATTTTGATTATTTTTTCCTAACTATTTTTGACTAATTGAAAATATAAAAATATTGCAAACAATGGATGATTGAAAATTCAAATATGTAATAAATATTAGGGCATAACAATTTCATCTATTGATCACATTTATTCCTAATCAAGATTCATAACCTAATGTAGTGTTCGATCGAATTTTTCTATTGTATTCAATTTACCCCTCTCGAGTTCTCATTGAGCCTATTTAACTAATTAAATTTCATATCTCTATGCGAATCAATTTTAGTTAAACGAAACACTGGTTCTAAGAATTCAAATTATGACCGAACAACGATTGATTAAAAATTCAAATACCTGATGAATATTAGGGCAAAATAATTTCATCTATTGATCACTTTAATTCTTAATTCAAGATTTATAACCTAATGTAGTGTTCGATCGAATTCTTCTATTGTATTCAATTTACCCTTCTCGAGTTTTCATTGAGTCTATTTAACTAATTAAATTCCATATCTCTTTGTGAATCAACTTTAGTTAAATGAAACACTAATTCTAAAAATTTATATTATGATCGCAATAATTAGTATATGTATCTCTACACGTTATACTAATTTACTGGATTTTGTTATATTGTCTAAATCTCAAACCCACCTCTCGATTTGTAAGATACTCACATAGTCATTAAATTATTGATCAGATAATTTAATAAATTAAACTCATAATAAAACCAACACATAAATAAATAAATCACAAAAATCTTAAATAAAAAATAAAGGATCACAAGTCGACTATATTGTTTTCCTTAATATAAAAATTAGTTATTCATGCTGTAAAAATAAAAACACGCAAAAGTGAAAATATATCACCAAAAATTCACGAAACGTGAAAATTTTTGGTGTCTGCCTTTCTTCTTCCCTTTTCCCCTTTTTATCTTTCTTAGTTTCTTCTTTCTTTCTCTGTTGCAGCCATTTTCTGTCTCCTCTCTTTCTTTTTCTTTTCTCTTTCTATTGGAGCCGTGATTTTTTTTTGTCCTTCTCTGTTCCCTGCGTCTCCCTCTGTCCATGTGAATCTTATACTAATATATTGGGTCAATTGAGGCTTATTTAACTCAAACCCATTTAGTTTAATATTTCCCTCTAATATTTCATATTTGAATTTTGTCATTTTTCACCACTTTTACATTCTTTTTTCCAATTCTCATTAACATAAAGTTTTTTTTCTACAAAACACAATATAACATAATTATGTATAATTTAATCTAAAAGACAATAAAATATCATGATTTAAGACCACGAATAAGTGTATAAATTACACTTATCACAACCCCAAACTTGAATCTTTGTTTGTCCTCAAACAAAATTAAAATCTAATAAACACATAAGCAAGCAATGCTAATTACCTTAATGGTGGCCAGTTAATCAAGTAAAGCAATAAGATTTAACTAGTTATCCCGACTTTTTATATCAGAATTGAAATTATAATAGCAAATCTATGCACAATTTCAAAATCACAATACAAAAATTAAAATCCACATTTTAATGTAAAATCGACGTATGTGTGTGAATAATTAAGCATAACATTATGAATTCATAAGTTTTTTCAATTTCCGACCCCTTAATAGTCAAATATATTCTTTCATCACTCATAAGATTCACACACACCCAAACTTATTCTTTTCACTATTTTTCAGTGTGTGAACTAATGTTGCTATTTTTTTTTTACTATCCTCAAATATCTAGTTTAGCAAAATTTCACTAATTACAGTTCAACATTTCAATAAACAAGGGCTCTCCATTAAGTTTCATTGCTTCAATCTCTAGGACTTAACTAGACTAACAATCTCTTATCAAAAATTAAATTTTCTTAAACAAGTGTTTGTGACTTACCAAGGCATTTGGATTTTTCTGTGTCATGCATCTGCTTTTTCTGGATTTTTTTTAGCATAATTTTTTCTTTAATTAAAGCATTCTCTCCCTTAAACTATCTAAATGACCCATGTAACAAACTTTCGGTCGATGACTCCAAGTCAGATGACCATAGGACACCAGATTTTCAAAACTCTTGCAGGCTCAATTGCTCGAGTCATGAAGGCTACTGAGAGAAATTTTCTAATAAAATTTTTTTATGCCTTGATTAGTGTAATGTCCCTCATTTAACACTAATTCAAGTAAAACGGCCTCTAATTCGAGATTTTCACCTAATTGCATCACATTGATCTTAGACAATCCACACAAGATTTTTAATTTCACACATGGAATCCCTATTTATCTCAATATCTTCTTACAAGAGTGAAATTCCCCCAAACTATTCTAAATTTGGTCAAAAAATGTAAAATTTAGTGGTTTTGGGTTTAACATCTATGGTCACTATTTCAGCCTATTCAATTATGAAATCAACTCATTCCTACACAATACTTAAGTTAATTCACGTGTTCAATATATATCAAATTTCACATGAAAAAGCAAAAATTAATCTAAGCATGTAATTTATTTACCATTCATAGATCAATTAATGATTCAATATATTCATCATTGCTATCTAGACCAACTAATTCACAAAATCACACAAAAGAAAAAGATTTTTTTATTTTTATTGATTTTTTATTTAATCCTAAATCCACATATAAAGGGGTGTGGAAGAATGTGAAGAAAATACTCCCTTGATATGGCCTGTCATTCAATAGTTAGCTTTCATATTGCTCTCGTTGGCTCTTTGTTTAATATCGGTTTAAATGTTCTACGACGTCATGTTCTTGAAAAATCAAATAGAACATTAAGATCAAATACTTGGAACAAGTGTTACTTATCTCTAACATTTAACAAACCAACTATCATATCGAAGACCTAAGAGGAAACGAGGTATGGATGATGAGTCACACATAAACTTAAAATAAATTAAACTATTCTAAAACTAAAAAACAGAATAAATAAAAAGGAAAAAAGCTTGGGTTGACTCCCAAGAATGGCTTCTTTAATGTTATTAGCTTGACTTTGTGTCATATTTGATCATGGTGGCTCGAACCAAGTTATGACATCATTTCACTTTGTGCAATTTTCATTTATGCACCCTTTTTTTACTCTCCATATTTTGATATTTCTATTTTAATCTCTACCAAGAAGTCCAGCAAAATTTGATTTTCTATTCTGATAGTGGCTCTTGTTTGTCAATTCTACAACAATTATTATTGTTGGAAGGTTTCTCAAGTGGTGTATAAATATTAATTATCTCTTGCTTGTCATCCACCCTCAATATTAGCTCACCCTTCTCCATGTCAATTAAATTTCAACCCGTTGCTAAGAATGACATCCCTAATAGAATTAGAATTTCTCGATCATTTGGTATGTCCAGCACAATGAAGTCCACAGAATATATTAAATTTTCCACTTTTATGAGCACATCCTCAACTTTGCCACTTGATTTTGAAAGTGTTGTATCAGCTAGTTGTAGAGTTATTGATGTTGATATGACTTTACCCAATAACAATTTCATGTAAACAGAATATGACATTAGATTTATAATGGCACCTATGTCACACAATGTATTAATAGCACAAGAGTTTCCAATTGAAAAAGGCAAAGTAAAACTCCCGGGATTTTTCAACTCGGGAGGCAATATGTTTTGCACTCTTGCACTAATTTTCTCCATTAATGCGACAATTTCAAACTCCGAAAGCTTTCTTTTCTTTGTTAACATCTTTTTTAAAAATTTTGTATAGCTTGAAATTTTTAATATCACATCAATCAACAAAATATTTATCTGAAACTTCTAGAGAACATCAAGAAAATTTTCAAATACCTCTAAGAAAAAGGAATGGGAGCCACGTAAGCCTTAACTGGATTTGGTACCTTGGCAGTGAATGCTTCTGTACTTTCTTCATTCTCAATTGAGGCGGGTGCAGATTTTTCCTTCATTATAGCTTCATCAACATCTTCCTGGTCATCTTTTCTTTTGGTCGTTTCACAATAATCTCTGATAGTTGTACCCCACTCCTTATAGTTATAGCATGAATATTTTCCTCCATAGACTTCTTTCGAAGTCTTTGAGGAAACGGAAGTGGAGGTACATATGTTTTGACTTTTACATGAGCCCTGGGTGGATCGTTTTCTACTACTTTTATTGTCATCACTTGCTCTTTAGGATTTTTCATTGTATTGCTTAGCAATAATCCATGTGGACGTTCTGCAAGTTGTTGAGATATCTGACCAATCTATGTCTCCAAC
>CAIGRP010069936.1:0-23660 GCA_903798385.1 Fraxinus cuspidata
TTTTTTTTTTTTTTTATTTAAAAATAATTTTTTTTTTTTTTTTTTTTCCCCCCCCCCCCCCCCCCCCCCCCCCCCCCCCGCCCTTTTGAAAATCTGTATGAAACCTCCATGTCTTTTAATATCAAGTTTGGTTCGGCAATAAGATCTTTTCTTCTTAAACCCTACTTTTTCAGGCTCTCTCTCTCATTTATCACTCTAAATACTAAATGGTTGAAGACTAACTATCGAGACAATAAATGCTCCGCCAAAGAAGTTTTCAAATAATAAAAGCAATCTCGTGGTGCCTATGTGATCTAACTGGCATGTTTATCTTATCGCCATAATCTTTTAAAGAACGATAGTTAGTTCTGTGATTTTTTTAAATTTCAAAATATTTTTTTTATCGCAATTGTAGCCTTTAATCAACATTGTTTCTTAAGAAAAGCGTGTCGATTCTTTCATTTAAAGATTCTGAAAATTTCAATTTTTACCATAGGATCCAAACCAGTTACCAATTACTTCAGTTTTTATAGTACTCGTCTAATCATGTTTAATATTGTGTACTAAATATTGAATTTTGAGATTCATATAAAAATGTCAACATTGTTATTAGACTGATCCTACTCCTAATCGAGCTCGTGTAGGTAAATATTGTCTGTTAGGCCAACTCATAATTAGTTACGCTTAATGAAAAAGAACTCTTAATGCAAGCAGATGTGCATCCTGCTGAATTAATCTTTTTCGTCACATCATGTATAATGGAATTATATATCATTTGATGCACCAATGCACGAGTCAATGTAAAATATATGAAGTTTTCGAGTCATTTAAGACTACGCCTAGTTGGTGGACCAACCTATCACATTTCGATAACCAGATCAAGCAAAACAAGTTTGGCCATTTGTAAATTGTTTGGTCCATTGAATTTCTTTCAAAAGTTGGTAGCTGTTGCAAAAATCTCCAACTTTTAGTCGCCTAGCTTTAGCCTTTAAGTCACATCTCAATTGGGTCCATGCCATAATATGGTAGCATGGTGCAACCATTACGTGTACGTGGCTCAATGCATTAGCCATCATATCGTCATCGCAACAATCGTTGTACGTTTGGTTTCAATAAATGCGATTTTACCCTACATTCTTAAAATCGTTTTCAACTTCTAGGGCCCCCTCAACGATATTATTGCAAACATTTAGAAATCAAATCATGATCACTCTATAATGATAATTCTATAACTATTAATTTTTGAGAAAACATTATACTTTTAATCTTAGAACTGTGTTTAAATTTGATTTTGAAAAATCTGTAAAATGAGTTTGATATCTCTGCTCAGAAGTCAAATGAACCAACAAAATAATAATAAAATTCTCATTCCGTTGAAGAAAATTGGTGAGGGTATCGATACGATATGATTAGACATCGTCCTTACATTCACCTAAGATGCAGAATTCACGATATCTTGTAATGATATCATATTGAACCGTTTTATCGAAAAATTTAAACAATTGAAAAAGAAAGATAGTGAAGACTAGAAGATCAACTCCTCGAGAAATTATGGTTAAATGAAAATGAGTGTTATATAAATAACTCTAGCCCAGCATGAATAAATAAGTTAGATGCGCAGCACTTGTCACATCTCAATTGTGTGAAAATAAGTTGTTTTTTGCATTGTTATTCTGTCACTTTAAAAAATCAAAATCAAGTGGTAGTGTCTAATCAACAAAATTATTAGATGGGAGTATTTATCGAAACACTTATTTCAAACATGTTTTATTTGAGACTATATGTCACGATCAAATGATATTATACTCACACTGTCACAAAATGAATGTTTATAATGCTCCCCCAAAGTAAGTTAATTTGATTGATAAAATGTAAAGCGAGAAAAATATAGGGCGTATATAAAGATTTGATAATTCTGCGAATGTTTGAAAATTTGGTAACAAAAAATCGTCAATTTCTAAGAAATCTTTATAAGATCTAAAGAACAATAAACCATGATACCATCTATTTTGTTGTGTGTGGTGGGCGGGGAGGAGGTGGAGAAAGACATCTTAACTTCATTTTAAAAATGTTTTTTGTTATTAAACCATAATACCATCTATTTTGTTGAAAATAATATTTGCCAAAATGAAAAAATATAGTTTGACGGTCCGAACTGCAGATTTTGGCCAGAAAACCTATGGATTCAATGACTTTAACCGTTGAGTTCTGCTTAGACGCTCTCTCTACGAAGAAAAATAATAATTAGAAAATACTCGATCCTTGGATCACACAATAACGATATCTCATCACCTTTGTCTATTAAGTTAATAATTAAAACCATTATAATGCTAAATAAGACACTGATTTTCTATTTTCTTAATTTATATAGAGATGGAAAAAACTCGATAAATTAAAATAAATTAGATGAATTATTAGACAAAAATTAATTCCGAACAAGAATATTAAAAGATTATGTCGTTAAACCTTATTTCGACATCATGTGTCCTTTTCTAGTTGCAAAATTTCCACAACTTTATTAGTTTTACGGATAATGTACAATAAATTATTCATACTCGATATAAAATAACCAAATCAAGGCAGTACAATTATATGATTAAGAATAACAAAAAGACATCGATGGACCCTGCATATTTGACCATCCCACGTTGTAAAATGCTTTCATTTTTCATAAATAAATTTGACATTCTGAATGACAAACAAATCTTGAAATCTATATGTTCTTTTAAGTTTTGTTTTCGTCGAATTGTTTCTTTGAATTTAATTCTGGTACCCCGTTAAATCTTGAGGTTCCATGCCAATAGTAATCAAAACTACTAATAATTATTAAATAAGAAATATATATATTTGTTATCTTATGATTCCAGAATGAATCTACGAAACTCACCCACAGTAATTTTTGAGGTTCAAATATATATATATATATATATATAGGTGAAGAGGTGCAGAAAATGCTTATATGGCAAGGAAAAAGGTGAAGAGTTCTAAATTCCATCCGCTTGTTTTTTTTTTTATTTTTTTTTGGTCATTGAAGGAGGTGTCCGTTTACATTTCTTTTTACTTTATCTCCACTCTTTCTCTACATCCTATCGTTTGTACATGAAACGCACAATTCGTGCAATTCACCTCTCCATCGAAAATGCTTCTCTCCATTCCCATTTTGCTTGCCACATGTAAAACAATTCATATTGTTGCATAACGTAACCAAAATGCACGTGCTTAGAAATTACTTTTTTTAAAATAGTAAATTGTGATTTACTTTCAGAAAACTAATTTTGTTAGTGAAACAAAGTAACTTAGAAAATGATGTTTAGCAATACAAGTAAACTAAATTAAAAATTTAAGCTCTGCCAGAAATGCCGCAAGCAAATACGGGGTTACAGTGCCCCAAAAGCAACACGCAACTAAATCTTCATCCAGCTCTCAAAATACAAATACGCAAACAGCAAAGAACACAGGAAGAAGAGACATTTACATTGCAAAAAGAACTTAATTCGGCCTGTCTAAACCCAAAAATTAAAAAAATATGTATATATATCATAGCTCATGGCTAGAACTATGGAATTATTCCCTAGTTTACAACTTCTCCATATCTTTGCCAGTTATACATTTCGTAACATTCGAAGGCAAGTGCATTATGTGACCTATGTCATTGTTTGGAAAACTCGGTTGTGCCATACCGAATGAAGTATCATATTGAAAATGTCATACTTCACAGGCCTGGTATGCCAAAGAAAATGCTGTTGTACCTGCTTAACTCTTTGCTGCATCTTTAAATATCTTTTCATAGAGATGGATAGAAGCATGTTCTTCAAATTTGGTATGTCCTTCTCCAAGACAAAAACCGAGAAAGACTCCCAATTCAAAGTCTCAAAAAACGGAGGGACAAAATTGTCTGATATGATTACAGGAACACATTCGTAGAAAATGGCCTCGACCACTCTAGGACTGTTTACTTCGAAACCTTTGGCACATATGCAGTATTTACTGCTCTTCATGTACTGGACATAGCTCATTTGGCCTTTCACTCTACGAATCCGACCAAAGATCTTCATGTCAGGATCTTTGTTTTCCCACTGATTCAGCAAAATGGGACGGAGATAACCATGCATGTTTCCAGCAAAGAAAGCAAGGATTCGTCTTTGGGAAGGGGGTTTCCCTCCAAGCTCTCTAAGAGGATTCTGAGCTGAGCGCACAAAGGTCTCAGGAAGGGAAACATCTTTACCAAACCTGAAACCTTCTTTGACATCAGCATTGCATAAAGCTCTAATACAAGTAGCCATCCTCTCCCTGGTCTCTGCTGGTGCCTGAGAACACAATATTTACAATGTTAATAGATTTATGTATGATTTCAATATTGAAACTTAAAAGTTAAAAGTACAGATCTTTTGCTCAGGATATTAAGTAAAAGGTCCAGCCGACTCCAATTACTTTGGAAATAAAGCTTAGTTTATTATAGTTGGTTTAAGTATTAGGTCCATGGACAAAATGCAAGATGGCATTAAAAGAAAAAGAAGAGAATGGCCTGCTCCACCAGTTCTATAAATAGCAAAAACTAATTATACTGATATATGCGAAATTGTATCCATGGACCTGAAAAAGTAAAATTACTGAATTTCAACCGCACGTGAGAGGCATACCCAATCATGGCAGGCTACAAGGAAATGGTCTGCCCCACCAGTTCTATTCCAGAAATGATATTTTGTTGTGATCATATCAACGTAGTTGCTCAAACATTGAAGCATGTTCTTGCGATTATGAGAATTAGGGACATATAAAGTCACCTCTAGCGCCCGCGAACTGAAAGGCAAGTAAAATAGGTGAGCTCTTTTGGGGTTTTTAGTGACAAAATGTTTGTTTGCCTTCAGTAGCTTCATAAACCATCCCTCTGAAGCATATATTCCTTTGAGAGGTGGCTGATGAAATATAGGTCTTTGTCCTTCAGAATAGATGTAAACTTTGAGATTCTGCTCCATCAATTCATAGCTCCTGTATATAACATTTTGGATATACAATTTGGAATTATTGATTAAAATGTCCAAAAATTTAGTTGAGTAATTAGTGTCATTTCCTGCGAAAGTGATGATTTTTAAACAAAATCTAGTCATACAATTAAATATATATGCTTTGGATAAACGAAAGATAGTGAAGTCAATTCATGGTATGGGACTTGTCTTGAGGCAAAGATAATAATTTAAAATCTCAAGACCTCGGCTAGCAAACAGTCTGGCATACAAGATCTGCTCATTCACGCCGATAATTCGAGCATATACCCTCGAAAGATTTCAACATATTACTTGGACAGTAAAAAATTCCTAGCACTCAAATATATAAAATAGATCCAATGAATATACTATAGAAATGAGCAGTGTGATCTCTCAGGTTTGATAAAAATAAATTAACATGCCTATATAATTGCAAGTGGTAATTTTAAGGCAAACCCACCATGTTCAGCATGCGACCCCCCTCCCAACTAAATATCCCTAGATGAGTTGGCATGCCTTTTCCACATTGCTGGTTTTAAAGCCCAGTGGTCAAACATCCTTCTCCTACCCCCATGGCGTGCCCGCACACATAATACACACTCACTATCAAGAATGGTCTCCTCCCCTCCCCAAACCCACCCCACAAAAAACCGCACGTAACCCCCGACACAATCACAGTCTACAGACATACCCTCACACACAAAGCTACCCCCTCAAACTTACAAAAAAACTTCAAAGGCAATACCACCACCACCATGGCACTATCATCTGCATGAGCAATAACAGCACACCACCACTTCCTACAGTTTCACCCACTACAGAACTCATCTGGCACCATCTCACATCAGTACCACCCTGGGAACCACTGGTAAGCCATCAAGGCTCTGGAGTGTTGGTGTCCACACATATCGGACATTGACACACAAATAACCCGTTGTCATGATATTGGTCCCTGCTTCATGATTAGTCGAGAAAAGCAAACACAGAAAGATATTTCTTGCCGTCTGGTATAGGCACATGGGCAGAAACACTGCAAAGTTTGTCCATAAAATCTTTTAACTACTTCTCCTATGAAAATTCCTTTTCAAATCTACTGGTCATGTATGGGAACAGGGGCATTGCGTGCATAGAAGGAGATGAATTAAATAGTGCATCAAAATTCAGATTCGATTAGAAGAGCTCCAACTAGAATCCATATTTGAACTGAGAAGCTCAAACCCTTTAACATGTCCATCCAAAAAACATAAATATAACAAATAGCAAACTATTACACGTTGGAATAAATTTGAAATTTTATTTTGATTACCTTTTGAATGTAGAAAAATTTTGATACAGATTGACATCAAATTTATCATCTTTTTGTATAATTGGCGCATTCTCAATCAGAGATTTTACATTTAGTAATTCTTGATCTACTGCTGAAGACCATCTTGGCTTCTGTAAACAGATAAAATGAAAAGAAGACACAAAAAGGAAAGAAGAAACATAGGATCAGATTTTGCTTGCTATAAGACATAGTTCTAGATGAAATTAATACTTGAATCCATACGTACCATTGCATGATATGAAGTGCGACTCTGGAGCAACATACCATTCATTTCATTTATTGGCACTACTGTATCTGGCGGTTTCTTGTCCCATCTTTTAGCAGGAGTGCTGCTGATAGAAGAATTGCTCATTGTAGTGGAACGGGCATCCTTCCGTAATCCAGGTTTTTCTTTGTTTTGAAGCATATTTTCAGCATCTTCGCCCATTGAAGATTTATTCAGAGAGTGAGGCATCGAGGAACTACTCGAATTAGCTCCCATGTTTTCTGAAGATATATAGGGAGATGATGAAATTGATGGTGATAATACAAATGGAGTAGCCTGATTGGCGTCTCCATTTTTCCCCATTGTTGGAACAATTTCTCCGCGGTCTAAATTATAGTTCAATGAAGAATTACTTTCAAAAGTATAATTTGATACTGGTAAGTCATTGCTGTTATTTCTTACCACACTCTGAACTATTGAGCTGCTGTTCATGTCCAAGAAGTCCTTGGACGGAATTTCATCTTCAGGATCAATATCAACATCAACATCAACTTCAGAATTTTTGTTGCTTTCAGAATCAAATGTATCTTTAACATTGCTATCGTTCCCGTCAAATAACTTTGTAACATTGGATGCCACATGCACATCATTGACATTGGTCGAATTCAAGTTACTAGAATACATTGAATTTCTTGAAGCATTGGGATTACTAGATGAATCTCCAGTTGAAAAGATTTCAGCTGGTGCCACTTGAGGTCTATGGGCAGAAAATAGAGTTGAAACAATGTTGCTGTATGGAAGCTCAGCATACTGAACGAACAAAAACAAAGCAAATATCACTCCCATCACCAATAGCATTCTCCTCGTCTCCAATAAGCACACATAGCGTAATTCGTAGCCCATAATGACCTCCAAGATCAATACAATATCTACAACATCCCACGAAATTTCTGCAGCAAATTGTCTACCTTGATTTCCGTAAATCTGATTTACTTCATTCCAGTTCAAGTTCAACGCAGCTCCTTATAAAAGAAAAGCATCATTTATAAACATCACAGCTCAAAACAATAAATTAACAATTCAAGTACAGAAAACAATTTCACAATTAAGCATTATATGCCTAAGGGCCGGTTTAGAACAAATTTAAATGCTTCATCCAAACAAAATTATACAGAGAAGAAAAACACAAATTTCAAATGTTCAAACACCTAGAGTAAAACTTTTAGGAAATAAAGGAGCGAGAATAATATGACAATATGAAAGTAAACAAGAACACAAGATTTATGTAGAAATTTTCATTGGCAGAAGAGGAGAATTCAAAGAATACATTATTTTTGTGTTTTCAACTTGTTATCTATCACAATGAAGAGGCAACTATATATAGAATATATGTCATACCCTAATTATGGTGTTTTAGATTGAAAGATTATCAAAAAATTCGTCAAATCGCGAAAAAGAACTTGAGCCAAACAACAATGGCGCTCAAGTGGCGCCTCCGGTGCTCGAACGCCAGACCCCTGTTCTATGTGCTCGAGCGGTAGCGAGCAAAAATGCGACGATTTCTTCTCCTTGGTCCATCTTTTAGACTTTTTCAAGGTCTCTTCAACCAAATCACCAATACCCAATGAAATTTGGGTCACACTTCAACACAAACATCTAACCATCCAAACAAGATGGGATTTTCATACTTATGACGAAAATACGCAATTGTTAGCTATTAAACACATCAAATTGCTAATCACTTTCCCTTTCTACCACATTCTCAGCATAGAAACATTCCTAAATATAAAATATCTATCATGCAAAAAGCATTTTAATAGCGTAATCTCAAACGATAAAGTTATACCGAACCAGTGAACAAGAAAACCTTTCTTGAATCTTGATTTCACTAATAAACTAACTCAAGAATCAAAGCATTTCTTAATAAAGCAGAAAGTAAAATTCAAGAAACCTAGATCACGAAAACCCCAGAAAAACCATAAACCCACCTCTCCGATTAACAAAAACCCAAACAGCGAATAGCAGGGTAAAAACTAGCAATAACAATACGTTTCGAAATTACCAGCTCTTGAAAGAGAAAAACTGTTTAAGCTTCAAATTCGGGCCAAGTTCAATTGCTCTTTAAGCAAAATAAATGAAGTGAGAGAACAGAATAAAGATCTTGTTTGCATCTGTTGAATCAACTAGCACGCCAAGCAGTAAAAAGAAGCTTGCTTTATTTAGTTTTAGTTCGAACATTGAACTAAAACTGAGAATTTAATGGAAATGTGCGTATGATACTTTCATAACTTGTTCGATACTGACAAATTGAATCCTGAAATAATTGGATTCGTGTGGAGTTTTTCTTTTGACTTTTCTATTGCGTGAATTGTGGGTTTTGCATTTTACTGATTCTGATTATAAGGCGGAGGGAAGGAACAGCGGTGATTGAATGGTTATTGCAAAAAGTCTATCATTATTACTATTATGAAAATTTACACTCTTGGTACCCAATTTTTTATTTGTAGTCGAAAGTTGATCATCGACATTTTTCTTGCAAAATCCTATGACAAAAATTGTCTGAGTTTTCGTTAAATTATCACTCCCACTCTCATGTAAAAATACACTGCTTCAAGTTTTAGGGTACCAACACAAGTTCAGAAAATTTTGCTATGTGCAAAGTTGATTTCATTTTATTTACATTAAGAAGATGAAAAATTTTAATATTCGAAATAAAAATAAATTACAGTAAATTGAGTCGTTTATTATTACAACTTGCAAATCAAACGTCAATTTTGGTTACTTTTCATAATTTTTTGGAAAAATTACAGTGGAAGTCCCTTGTCTTTTTAAACATATATTAATAACAGGACTTATTTTCAATTTCTTAAAGGTCTAGGACAAAAACAAGATGAAAAATTAGTTAGGGAGACGATTGTTAATTTCACCAAAGTTTGGACTACAAATGAAATTTATACTAAGGACCTTTTTGGATGAAATTCATCAAAAAGGGACCATTTGTGCCAAAAATGAAGTTTGAGACCTTTTGCGCCAATTTCACATGGGGCAAAAAAGAAAAAAAACAATTCTTATTTTGTCACTGACCAACATATGAATTTTACATGTATAAATATTTTCTCTACATTTCCTCCCAACTCCAAATAAAATGTCAAGACTTTCTTATTGAAAAGTTTAACATAATTTGGAGTTTCTTCCAACTTCTTGCAATCCCTCCCCCTCGGTATTCTTCGAAGTCAACGAGCACTTGATCCCGTGTTTGTTTCTGCATCAAACTCATTTTGGTGGTAACTGGAATACTCTATTATACCACACAGAATGAAGTATCATATGAAAAATGTCATATTTCACAGGTGTGGTGTGCCAAAGAAAATGCTGCCTTACCATCTTGACTCTTTTCTGCATCAATTTGTACCTCCTATTTGATATTGACTGCAATATGTTCTTCAAATTTTGAATATCCTTCTCGAAAACAAAAACCGCGAATGAATCCCACTGCAGAATCTCGAAAAATGGAGGAACAAAATTGTCTGATATAATGACAGGAACACACTCGTTGACGATGGATTCCACCACCCTTGGACTATTGACTTCATAGCCTTTGGCACATATGCAATACTTGCTGTTTTTCATGTGCCATATGTAGTTGGCATTTTTCATTCGACCAAAGATCTTCATGTCTGGATCTTTGTTTTGCCAATGTTTCAACAGGATCGGACGAACTTCTCCGTGCATTTGTCCAGCAAAAAAAGCGAGGAATTTTCTCTCTGAAGGATTTCTTCCGATTTCTTTTGTGGGATTCTGAGGTGAATTCACTTTTGTTTCTGGAAGAGAAACATCTTTCCCGAATTGGAAGCCTTCTTTTACATCGGCATTGCACATTGCCCTGATGCAGTTAGTCATATGTGGTCGAGTGTCTGATGGAGCCTGCAAAAAGCTTAGATTGTTATAACTTGTATACATCTAACAAGTAAATGAAGATTATCTCATAATTTTGATACAATTAACGTACCCAATCATGGCAAGCGACAAGAAAATGATCTTCCCCGTCTGTTCTGTTCCAGAAAGGGTACCGTGTCTTGATCAAGTTGAGGTAGTTTTTCAAATATTCTCGTATGTCATTAAAACTATGAGAATCTGGCACATA
This sequence comes from Fraxinus cuspidata, assembly GCA_903798385.1. Taxonomy (NCBI): domain Eukaryota; kingdom Viridiplantae; phylum Streptophyta; class Magnoliopsida; order Lamiales; family Oleaceae; genus Fraxinus; species Fraxinus cuspidata. Next base: position 10,641 of record CAIGRP010069936.1, read on the forward strand.
AGCAACATCTACTAATCTTTGAGAGCTAAAAGGTAAGTAAAACAAATGGGCTTCTTTCGGATTGCTGGTTATATATTGTTGGCTAGATTCCATTAGCTTCATGAACCAGCCCTCCGAAGCATATATTCCCTTTAGCTTCGGCTGATGGAATACGGGGCGTTTTCCCTCCCTATAGATGTAAACCTTGAACCTCTGCTCCATTATTTCATAGCTCCTGGATTTTTTGGGACATTCAAACCGTAACCAAGTTAAAATTAATATGAGAAGACCAGATAAAGACTCATATGGTTCTCGTATAGTCATAGGAATTTTTTTTCTAAATATCAAACTTGTGACTGGTTAATCATTTAAATCTCAATAGTATCGAAGTAGAATTTTTTTCCTCCACAACCTATTATAGAACTTCACTAAGTACCATATCACGTTCTTCTTCTAAATCAATAAAAAAACGTGTGCAAATATATGGACAGGCTACTGCACCGTGAACGTACCTTACAAATGTTGAAAGGTTTCGATAAACAGGTGCATATAAGCTAGGAAGATCCCCAGTGACAGTTGCATGCTCGATTTGGGATCTTGCATCTAATAATTCTAGATCAGCAGCTGAAGGCCATAGTGGTTCCTGCAACAAGAACTTCTCTTATAAATTTGTACTTTATGTTTCTGATTTTTGTTTTCTTTCGAGGGGTTACTGCAGGAGACGGGGGTTGGATGATTTAGAAACATTACTCTCATGGCTCGTTTGGTAAGTTGGACCATACACTTCTGGATAGTATTAACAAAGAAAAGTTGGACTAATCATGTCCTGTACCATGTACCAAACATGTCATCAATGTTGTGTACGGGATCAAATCTAGATGTTACCTTAGAAAAGGATGAGACTCGACTTTGGCGTAACATAACCATCATCTCTGATATTGATACCACAGCCTTCGAGGGTGTTTCCTTCGGAGACAGACTATTTGATACAGAAGAATTATTATCTGATGGAGTATGATCAACTTGTAATGTATCACCAGTTTTCTCATCCTGAGAAGCATCGATTGCATCTTCACTAGCAGAAGGAGAATGGGCACTTGAAGATATCACAGGAGCTATCAGATTTGCATCTGCGTTCTTGAAAGAAACCGAATCAGACGGTGAAACCGAGGGGGCTAGTCTATAATCAAAGCTTAAAGGACTAGCAGCAATTGTTCCAATTTCTCCAACTGTTTCTTCATCAGATTTTCCAAACGACAAATTAACACCAACTGTTTCATTCTCAGCTGAAACTCTAAATTCCGAATCCCCCACCTTTTCTGGTTTTGTATTACTCAAAGATGTACTGTTAGACAAAAACGGTGATGACGAATTATTTATAAGGTTGGTATGTCCCCCCTCGGATCCTATAGTTCTATTAACCACTCCATCCGCATCCAGAGCACTGTCCTTTTCGGAGGAAAACAGAAAGGACATAGTATTTCTATAAGGTAGTTCAAAATACTGAATTATGAAAACTGAGGCAATAACCAATCCTATTGGCCACAGGAACCTCCTGGTTTCCACTTGAAACTCATAACCCATGACTAAAAATCATGAAATCCTGCAAAACAGTAGATTCAAATTCGAAGAAAACATTAATTAATTAAAAATTCAATTCCTGACAGTCCTCAAATCCAGTTCATAGCTACCTATATTTCCAAGAAACAAAAAGCAGACATAGAATTATGGCATAATCTCATGTATAACTGTTGCATATAGGATCTAACTAAAAAATATGTGCCATCTTTAATGGCTTAGATGAGGTGATTCAACGTGGTATAGCTAATAGCATTCAAGCGTTTATAAAAATAGTGCATTTGATGAAAATATAAATTCAACTTCCATGTAAATGGCATTGCAAGACAAAATCTAAATAAAATGTGGTCTCAACATTAATAAACCAGAATAATATCTATTTACTGAAGTACATTAAACAAACAATTTTTACTACTATATCAGAATCTATATAAAAAAAAAACCTATGAACACCAGAGTTAATCCTATATCGTTGTTCTTTAAATACTGAACCAAAGTAACATAGAAAACTCAAATATGGACAGAAAAGAACAAAAATTTAATCCTGAATTTCGCACAAATTTTTTCCGAACTTTTAAGCATGTTCTTGGAGTTCAAAAGTGGCAGCCACATTGTGAAAAAATTCTTTTAAAAAGGAAAATAAATAAATAAAATCTGCATCAAGTAGAGAATTACGTTGATCAAGCAACTTTCATTTACTTCAGCCTAAAAGAAAAAAATTACAAGAAAATTCTACTCTCTGTGTTGGTATTTTTTGTTCCTGGGGTTTGGACAATTCATGCATAGTTGCCGTTTAATACCACCTTTTGCCGAGTTACAGGTGTTGCTGTCATGTGCTCATTGCTTACAAGTTTGAGGTTTTGGTTGAGTGGCTGCTGGCTTTCTTTCCTAGAAGTGTGAAAAAGGTTGATATTAATACTGTATTAATTCAGACAGGTAAGCCATTGGTAATTGCATAGATTTTGCTTAAACTCCACTCAGTTGCCAATTGATTTTTTTTCCATTATTTTCGGATCCTATCTATGGCTTTTGAAAATTAATTGATTCACTTTACTTCTATCCTAAACAATTTGGCAAGAAATAGGAAAGAAAATTTTCTAAAATTTTTTTTATTAGTTTTCTTATACTCTTCACTCAAATATGTAATTGTTTCTTGAAATAAATCCAAAGTATATTCAAAAGATTTTACTATTATTTATTATTTTTGAAAATTGCATGAAAAGGACTAAGTTGGTAGGAGACATCTAAAATTGTTTTTTCCCCCTCAAATTTTTAGAGCAAATATCAATTTTTTTTTTTGTCAAAATTTAATATACCGGTTCACTATTCTTCGGCTCCTGTCGCCCTTTTTCTCCTCTCTTTCTTTGTTTTTTCTGTTATTCACGAAATCGAGTTTTTATTTTTATTTTTTATTTTTCTTGCTCGAGGGAAGGAGAAAGAACGGGGTTAGGGGCGGGTATTTTTTTCGGAACCGGTGGAGTCGAACAGAAACCAGATAGAATCGATTGGTTCGGCTTCGATTCCTCTACAAAACAGGATGGTTTTGGAATGATGGATAAAAAATCGATCAACCAATAATGAATTTGAATATCTCGAATTTCCCTTTTTGCAGGTGCATTGCACCAAGATGCACTAAATATTTGAAGATTAGAACCCAAAATTATCCCACGTCAAAATTATATTTTCCATACGCTTCTTTCATTTGCTGAAAAACCTAGTAGGTAATCAAAATTCAAATTTAAATAATGTTATAAATACTTTACAAATTCACAACTTTAATGCAATTCGACAAAAAAAATATATTTTTATTTCAATATTTCATAAGAACTCAAATTTCTTATTGTTTTCAAAGTAATGGATCATCAAGAAACAAGATCATTGATGACTATTAAACATAACCAGGTTATAAATATTGTATGTATTTTTAACAATAATTGTTTTATGGATTTTCTTAAAAATTAATTTTCGATCAAGATTTTATCATTTATACCGTCTTTAATAGTTTATCCTTTTTTCCCATTTATGAGTTGATTTTGAGCTTTCGGAGTTGATTTTTTGTATTGTTAGATTAAAAGAATAAAAAGTGATAGCATACTCTATTTTTGTTTATTTTCATTTCATGGATTTTGAATGTGGATGGCCCAGGTTAGGCTGGTGGTGGAGGAGTGATTCGGAATGAGCAATGAGCAATGCAAGGGGTGGTGTTGGCGGCTTTTGCGATACATTTTGGGATAGCATCTAACAATGAAGCCGAGTTGAGAGCTATTATTGCGGGGCTGAAACTTTGTCAGGAAATAGGTGTTAATCATGTTGATATTGAATGTGACTCTAGGATTGTAGTGGACTGGATTTTGAACAGTAGATGCACAATATGGTATTTGTGGAATTTTTGGGATGAGTTATTGGCTCTGTGGCTGCTCTTTGAAGTGAAGATTACACATATTTTTAAGGAGGGAAATCAAGTGGCGGATTTTTTGACAAAGATGGGTGCGGAAGGTCTATCACAACATTTTTATTCTGGTACAAATTTACCTATGTTGGCTCTTGATCTTGTTCGTTTGATCGATTAGGGGTAGTCTACTTACAAATGTGAGTTTGATTTGAATATGCTTGGGGGCCTCAAATTGTATGGGATTGATGTTATACTAGTTTTGTAATCATGGTTTTCCTCCGCCAAAAGTGAGGGTTGAAAATAATAATAATAATAAATAAATAAATAAATATGGGGTTGGTATGGACTATGGAAGAGGTTGTGGTGGAATAAATGGTGGAGAATGATTTCTTAATTATAGTTAACAGAAGCTGTTGTTGATAGTGAGCTGCAAGCTGCTGATGGATAGATGGAGCAACAAGCTGGTTTCATTGCTGTATTGCACGCAAGGAATGAGGATACAACTGGAGTCGGTAATCAGTTGGTTAGACAGTTAGATTAGTTGTCCACGTATATAATTTGTAATGGTTTGTATAGCTGGTAGTCAGTTGGAGTGAGTTAGTTGAATTCTTTTCTATTTATACACACTTAACTTGCAATGTAAAATGTATGATTTCTTCTTTCTAAATAATATAATTTCATCATTCTCTACTCTAATATGGTATCAGAACAGAACTGCTTCGATTTTCTGCATCTTTGTAAATCAATTGAAATTTCATTATTATTTTCAATAGATTCTTCATTCTTCTTTAATAAGTTTTCTTCTGACTCGATATGGCAACAAATAATGCTCCAAGTCAGAATAATTTCCCATCCTCAGTGAATAATTCAGCCATTGATGATGGATCTAGTCCTTACTATATCCATCATTCAGATAACCTAGGGCTTGTGCTTGTGTCACAGCTCCTTACTAGTGAAAATTATTTTTCATGGAATTGAGCAATGATGAAAGCTCTATCTGTGAAAAATAAACTTTGTTTTGTCAATGGATCACTGCCAAGACCTGAAGATAATGCAGATCAACTTAATAATTGGATTCAGAGCAATAATATGGTCATATCATGGATGCTAAACTCAGTGTCCAAAGAGATCCATGTAAGTATTATTTACTCCGAATCGACTCATGACATATTGATGGATTTAAGCTATTGATTGTGAGCTAGAAGCTGCTCATGATAGCTGTAGCTTCTGTTAATAGTAGATTGGAAACATTTAAATGTATATAATTTTTGGAATTTGGGTGTAACTCGAATTTCTTGTTTGAAGTAATTGAAAAATTCTAATTGAAGTGAATGTCAAGAAGAATTCAAGTTTGAAATCCTATTGGAGTCCTATGTCAAGTTGAAATTCTATTTTTGGAAGCTCATTGGAATTTGAAAATTGGTATTGGATTTGAAGAAGAGTTTGAGATGGAGAAATAAATTTGAGCAAAAAAAAAAAAAAAATTCGGGCAGCCGGGCGTTGCGGCGCCACCTGTGTTGTTCGGGTTTTTTGCAGTATCTATCCTAATTCATTTTGGACTCGATTTTTTGGCATTCTACTTTATCATCAACCCAACTAAGAGGGTTTGAACGTCCCCTACATATTCCTTATAAATACATGGATCTTCTATACAATAATATGATGTGAGAAAATATATTACTAGAATTATAGAATCCATTGTAATTTTCTCTCTTGTCCATTATTCTTGAGTCAATAAAATCTCTTAATTCCTCTGCCACATTCTCTTCTTTATTCTTTTGGTTGATCATATATTTCATTGGTATTTTCCATATTACTTCAACATCTCAATTTGGTGATTGGTTTCACAATAAGTGGTATCAGAGCCTAGGTTCAGCAGTTCCGCCATAGCACATGGTTTGATTTGTTCAAGATTCTTGTTTGTGATGGCTTCCATGAAGTATGACATTTTGTTTTTGGATCGGAGCACTAGATTTTCTGTATGATAGGTTAAGATGCGTGTAGTACTTGCACAGTTGGATTTGGATGATGCTTTGCTAGAAATTGTCAAGATGTCCGCAGCTTTGACTGCGAAGGAGAAATTACGGAATGATAAGAAGACAATTTCTCACATTCATCTTCATCTATCAAATACTATTATTCATGACGTTTTGAAGAAGAATTTAGCAGCTGCTTTATGGTTGAGGTTATAGCAATTGTGCATGACCAAAAGTCTGACATACAAGTTGAATCTCAAGCAGCGTTTATTCTCTCATCGAATGGCAGAAGAAGGATCATTGGAAGATCTCCTGGCTATATTTAAAGATATTGTCCCTGATTTGGAAACTTTGAAAATAGAGTATGATGAAGAAGATTTGACCTTGATCCTATTGTGTTCGTTGCCCATTTCGTTTTCTTCATTTAGAGACACAATCTTGTATAGTCGTGATACTCTTACCATAGAAGAAGTGTATGCTGCTTTATATTCAAAAGAGAAGATGAAATATCTGGATTCTGAGGTCAGAGATGGAGAAAGCCTGATTGCTCATGGTAGTTCTGGAAGGGGCAGATCGATGTTTAAGTTCAGTAATCAGATTTGTAACTACTGCAAGAAAATGGAGTACTTGAAGAAGGATTGCTACAAATTGCAGAATAAAGAAATGCTGGCTGCAAATAGATATTCAGATACTTCAAGAGAAGCAGACTTCACAGACAACGTTGTAAGTGATGGAGATCTCTTAGCTATTTTTGACACTGAGTCTAAACTGGAAGAGGATTGGATTCTTGATTCAGAGTATATATTCCATGTGTCATAATAAGGACTTGTTTGCTACATATGAAACTGTTTCAAAATGTGTCGTGGTTATAAAAAAACAATGCACCTTGTCGGGTTGCTAGAATGGTACGGTCAGATTGAATCTTGTAGATGGAACAATTAGAACACTTAGCCATGTTCGACATGTTCCGATTTGAAAAATAATCTCATCTCGTCGTCTATCCTTGATTCAAAAGGTTATGAGTTCTTTGGTGGAGGTGAATGTGGAGTTTTGAAGGTTTGTAAGGGTGCCCAGGTTGTATTGGAAGGATATAAAATGTTTCAATTATATATCTTGCAGGGTCATGCAGAATCCAAAAGAGTCAATCAGCACAAGTTCAGTACCGTGACATTCAGTTTGATATAATACCTTTAGGAGCTCGTAAATTGTCGAATTTGAAAAATACTGCTCAGTTGAGTTCAGAAAATATGGATAGTGCCGCTTTGCCACCATCACATGCGGTACCATTGTATTCAGTTTCTAGGGACGGACTCAATGGAAAAGGGTATATGGATGCTGATTTTGTTGACCATGCTTTAAGTGGAGTATAATGTGTACTATCTAACAAGCGACCTTCTTTAAAAGCATTTGTTATTGATTCTGCTTTGGGGGTGTGTTAAAGCTCAATTTGGTAAATTATAAAATCATTATGATTTTTAAAAATCCGAGTTAATTCTATAAGAATAGTGCTTAGATTCATTGAAAGAGGTGGAGTATTGTGTTTTATTGGAAAAAATAAATTTTTGATTATTGTTGAAGAAGTCAATTCGTTCTTTGATGAAATTCGTGCCAAGGTGGAGATTGTTGGAATTTATGTGTGACTCAAATTTTTTATTTGAAGTAATTGAAAAAATCTAATTGAAGTGCATATCAAGAAAAATTCAAGTTTGGAATGCTATTGGAGTTCTATGTCAAGTTGAAGTTCAATTTGGAAGCTTATTGGAAGTTGAAAATTGGTATTGAACTTGAAAAATAGCTTGGGCTGGAGAAAAAAATTTGAGCAAAAATAAAAAAAAATAAAAAATCGGGCAAATTGCTTGGCGCTGGGCGCCACATTAAGTCAATAAAATCTCTTAATTCCTCTATTATATTCTTGTTTTCTTTATTCTTTTACTTGATCATGTTCTTCATTATTTTTTGTCATATAATTTTAACATCTTAATCCGGTAGTTGGTTTCACAACAAGTGATATCCGAACAATTATGGTATCTTGTTTGTTTCATAATAATAATTCATTTCAAATGGCAAATTTTGTAATTGAATTACTTTTTACAGCTGTTTTAAAGTAATTCAACATAAATTTTTAAAAACTCTATATATAACTCAATATTTTAATATTCCCTTGAATAATCCAAATTAATGTTCAATATTTTATACATTTGAGAAGAATGTAAATTAAAGTTAATCATAATTACAATAATATATGTTGACCCAAAAATTGAAGCCTTTCCAGAGCTCCAATAGACCTAATTCAAGTGATGACAATTTTCGTCTATCCAAAGGCTAAGGATGAGAAAGAACAAGAGAAATAGGCAACACCCTAAATCTAATTCTCTCTAATCCGATTATTGTATGGTATTGGAGTTTCAATTTGTTATCGTTAAGTGAATTTCTGTCACTGTAATTAGATTTAGAATCGTTTCAACTTATAAAAATCATCAAAGGAATTAAAACATGTTTAAACCTTTTCTTATCGCATTGTGACTTCGTGAAACTAGTCTTCTAGTAAATGTAGCTCTCTCTACGTTGTCATCTTTTCCGAAGCGAGGGTCATTCTCAGAAGGTGTTTGATTTATCTTATTGTTACAAGCATACTGGATTGAACTTACCATTGAATTTGGCTGGTTAAAGAAGTGTGTTCCAAGTGCTTTTAAATCTTACAAATTAAACTTTAATTAGGAACACACTCAGTAGAGTAATCACAATATTTCTTGCAATGGGTCCGAACTTGAGGATTAATTTCCTACATTCTTATTTTACGAAGAGAATTGAGCAAAGCTTAATTTATTTGACTAATTAAGCCATATCAGCATGACAAAACACAACAAAATTATAGTACCAGAAGATTGGCTGATGTTTAGGTTTCACTAGAGAAGAATATGAATCAGTACAGATGAGAAAAGAAAAGGTTTAAATAAGCTTTTGGAAGACATTCTTAGTCGGTCCAACTCCATGGCCACTTCTTTCATAGTTGGCCTTTTTCTTCCATTTAAATCCAAGCATCTTTCTGCAAGATTAGCAACAATAACGATCTCTTTCTTCGAACCATTTTCTTGCATTCGAGGGTCAAGAATCGTGTTTAGCTGTTTTCCCTTCATGGATAAAAGAAATTGTGTTACTAAACTTACTTCCTCTTCTGGTGGACTTGAAGATATTGGTTTCTGTCCTGTCAAAAGCTCCACTATAACGACACCAAAACTATAAACATCACTCTTTTCTGTGAATTGGTTTGACCGAAAATACTCTGGATCTAGATACCCGAATGTTCCTTTGACCTTGGTGGTTAAGTGGGTTTGGTCTAACGCAATAGACCTTGAAATTCCAAAATCCGACACTTTAGCTCTATATTTTTCATCTAAAAGGATATTATTCGACTTGATGTCCCGGTGATAAATAGGAACGGCAGAAGCGTAGTGCAGATAGGCAAGGGCATTTGATACTTCTGCAGCGATTCTCAAGCGCACATCCCATGAAAATGGAAAATTGGGACTTTCGTCATGTATGAGGTCAAAGAGGGTTCCATTGGAAATAAATTCATAAACTAGCATTGGAAATTCAGTCTCTAAACAACATCCTAGTAGCTTTACAACATTTCTCTGATTTATTTGCGAAAGTATGACAACCTCGTTTATAAATTCCTCTTGTTGATTTGCATTGACTGACTTGGATTCCTTCACTGCAACTATTCTACCATCTGATAGCATGCCCTTATAGACCGTACCTTGGCCTCCTTTACCAATTATTCGACTTTCATTGAAGCGATCAGTCGCCTTCTCCAACTCCTTAGAACTGAAAAGTTTCATTCTCTCGAGAATATCTTCATTGGATGATACTTGTTGTTGAAACAAAAGACCTCCATTTCGTTGGAAAAATTTCTGTTTGCGCTTATTTCTTTTCCTTTTCCTCAGTACTTTGTACAACACGAAGGTAACCCCCAACAGGAACAGTAATACCAAGGCTATGCATAAACCTGTATGAAAAATCCATCATAGTCATAGCCAATGGATCAGATAATCTCTGGTTGCAAAGGCAGATTTAGCGTGTTTTATTAAGAATTCATTAGCTATAAACCAGAACCTAAACATGCACCAGAAGTTTACACTGTATTTTTCAACTATGTCAAGTAAACTGATACTTTCTTAATTCTGCACCACTTATAGCATGAGAGATTCATTACCTGCATCCATATAGGAGTATGTTGAAGGTTTCAGGGGAATGCAACCAAGACCTTCTTTTCTGCCATCACCGAGATATCCTTCCCGACAATCACAACTGTAATTACCTGGAAGATTATCGCAGGTGGCATATTCATCACATGGATCATCCTCGCATTCATTAACATCTAGCAGAGGAAGTTTCATCAAATTAGCCCAATAATGGCCACGCCAAACAATGATGGTATACATATTTTTATCGAATAGGGAAAAGTCCTTATAACTAACCTATGCAGCCTGGACTGAGATAATGATTGCCTGCAGATCCTGTAGAGCATTCGCAGTTGTAACCCCCAACTCTAGAATCAGAATCAACACAAATACTTTCTCCATAACATAGGCTAATGCCAGTCGAATTCTGAGCTTCAGTGCAACTTTTGTCCCCAATTTCCCATTCAATCACGAATGGCACGTTATCTAATGAGAACGACGTATTATTGAGATCAGATACGTGAAACGTGTACCTATCCTGCTTTCCAAGAAACGCGTAGCCACAGGGATTAAATGACCAGACATTAAGATGATCATTCAAGCTTGACAGGGAAGCATAGAAATACTGCAAACCCTTCGTTATGGAGGCTTGGCAACAGCCAATTCCAGAGCAAACTCCATCACTCAAATCCTGGATTTTCGAACATATACCCACGCAAGCACTTACGGAATCTTCCATATCTTCTAACAACGAATAGTCATCACATCCAATGACTGTGAGCTGGTTTTCAGTAGAGAGGCTAAAAGAAGTGTTCATTAAACTGATAGACACCGAGTTATTGATAGTTGTATTTCCATCTTTATCATAGCACGCTGATGCCATGGAATTCTTGACCCATATTTTGTGGTCAAATATAGCAGTGACCTCGAGATCAGTTGTGCCAAGAAAGGCCTTGGGAGGGTCCGAAAATGTATCGCAGTTGATATCGAACGATGGATTGAGGGAACAACTACCATTTACGCCAATACCAAAAGGGTATGGAACGGTTAGATTCCCACACGTGCTTTGGCAGCCAGGTTTTGCCGTGGCGGTGTTACTATTGTCAGCAAGCAATAGTGGAAGCTGCAGCCACAAGAAAATAAAGACAGCAGCATGCAAAACCAAGTTCATTTGCATAATCAGTGGCAAACTTTGCTTGCTTAGTCATGTAATGAATTAACTCTTGGTTTTTCCACCTTAAAAAGAACAGATTTGGTTTCTTGTTGAAATTCCCGACAACGGTGAGAAGAAGTTGGATTGAACGACAGCCGGCAGCGAGTCAATGACGTTTAACATAATTACATATTAAAAAAATCGAATTGTTTCCTTGTCTCTTCCGGTAGTACAAATATAAACTTAGAATAAAAGGATTAGATCAGATTTTGCAGTTACCTTGAACTTGTTTTTTGTTAATTAATTTTTGTACGGTACTCAACCTGTGTTTTCCGTAGCCCTAGAAAATTGAGAGAGTCATGGTAATTTGATAGCCACAATAGAACTTTCATGGTAATTTGATAGCCACAATAGAACTTTGTCAAATCTCATTATATGAACCATATTCAGTCTTGCTAAGGCATTCCCTACTAGCTGCGAGCATTATGAAAATTAAGTGGGAAAATATTAGTTTGGACGTGCCCCATAAGCATTTAGACCCCCATTTTTTGGAAAATAATTCTTGAACACAATCATTTACATAATGTTTTATATAATGATGAGGTGTCAAAGTATAAGTGAGAAAGTTATTTGATTGATGAAACAGTAAATCATTATATAAATTATTATGTACATGTAGCAAATTTTTTTTTTAAAATTATTATAAGGATAGTCTAAAGTTGAATAAAGACGAGTCTATTATAGAAACTATATAAATTATAAAGAGCCTTTCACTCTTTGTATTAGACACAACAAACACAACAAAGAAAAGTAGTAGAGATCTCCAAAAAAAATAAAATAAAATAAAAAATCAATGTTAAATATTGTTTCCTTTTGGTTTAGGAAGATGATATCTCGAAAATCTTCTAGTTCTACGTAATTTCACAATTGCACTAAAGTTTGTAATGTTCCTCTTTTAAAGTTAGAGGATAGGCTTCACGGTGCCTAACGACACAAGTAAATTTTACCAAACCTCGTAAATTCTTGGGTTATCATCATCATCATCATCATTATTTGACATGCGTTTTTCCTAACAATTGGCACGACTAGGGGCGGACCCAGCACCTGGCCAGCCCCCGCTGCCGCCCGTGCTGGATCCGCCAGGAGCTTCAATTCGCCACTGCACCGACGTCGTCGCCGGGAAGAAATGAAGAAGGCAGCCGGGTGAAATTTTCTCTTTTTTTTCCTTCCTTATTTTGTTTCAATGTTTGGGATTTTTTTTAAAACAATAAGGCCTAATTAATTGGGCAATTTGCAACCCATTAGCCACAAATAAAACCAAACCCAAATCCAAAATCTCACCCAAACGGTAGAGGGAGACGATCAGGGCGAGTTCTTGCTGGCTGCGAAGTCCGAAGTGTGAAGTCTCTGTTCGTTGCTGCTGTGCGTACTGTGAGTTGGTGACTTGGTCCATGGTCGTCCGTAGAGTCGCCAACTACGCCTAACCTCTCCGGCGTCAGGCTTTCGTTGCTGACCTATGTCTTAGTCGACGATGGACGGTAAGTTTGCTGGCTCTGCTGCTTTATTTTTCCTCTCTTTTCTTTTTTATGTTTTTGTCTTTATTCCTTCATTGTGTAGTTAATTTGTTTGATTTATTATTTATGATTTATAAATTATGTTTATGGAATATGATTATATGAATTCGTTTGTCTTGTGAGACTTAGAGCCTGTCAGCCTGTAGTGTTTACTTTGAGGATTTTGAATTTTGTGAATTTGAAA
>CAIGRP010069940.1:0-16100 GCA_903798385.1 Fraxinus cuspidata
TTACTCAGACCTTGGGCGTCTTACCGGCTTGGGCGATGATGGGCCCCCGCTATATGAATCCATCTTGGGTACTGTCTTATGACTTTTCATGGTCTCGTTTGGGCTCATCCTTCGAATTTATTAACTGAGCCTCCATCTTTGGGTCATTTAATTTGTGCCTCGTTTTTATGCGTCAACACACGGTTTGAGATTCTTTAAGAACTCTTTGGGGATGACTATAGAGTTTTTTCAAAAAAAAAAAATTGAAATTATATTAGAGATGAATTTAGAGCGAGATTAATATGTTAAATTTGTGTGGATATATAGTGTTTAAATGAATAAATTTAATAAAGACAACATTGAAATTTGACATGGATGAAAATAATAATTTTTTAAAATTTAAATATTTTAATAGGGATAGATATAAAGTGAGATAGATAGATATATAATGGGTAATTAGCGCGAAACGTTCCCACCTTTCATTATTATTGGGGAAAATGTCCATACCTTTCATTTTTTGGCATTTTCACCCTTATTTCTACATTTCATTGCACAAAATGTCATTTTCATTTATTTTCTCAATTAAAAATTGTGAAATGACGAATATACCATTCTCTTTAAATAAAAGAAAAAGAAAAATTATTTGCAATCATAGTCCCAAACTTTTTTAAAAAGCACAAATGAGTTTTAAATAAATTATTAAAAGGGTAATTAGTACATAATGTCCCTACTTTTCACCGTTATTGCTAAAAACGTCCATACATTTCATTTTTTTAAAATATTTTTTCACCCTTAATTACACATTTGATTTTGTAAACCATCATTTTCATCCAATTTCTCAATAACTATATGTGAAATAATGAATATACCATCCTATTTAAATAAAAATAATATTTTTTTAAATTTCTAATTATTTAACAATTTATTTGGGACTCGTTTGCACTTTTTATATTTTTAATTTTTATTAATTTTTAAATAAATTTAATTGGGACTTATTTGATTTTCTTTTAAAAAATAATTTTTTAAATAATTTAATGGGGACTTGTTTTCAATTTTTAAAAAAATATGGGACTATGATTGCAATTAATTGTTTAGATTTTTTTATTTAAATATGAGAGTATATTTGTCATTTCAAAATTTTTTATTGAGAAATTGGATGAAAATAGATATAAATGATAGTTTGCATAATCAAATGTGTAATTAAAAGGTAAAAAATTGAAAAAAAAAGTATGAATTTTTTTGCAATAATAGTGAAAGATATGGATATTATGTGCTAATTACCTTTTAATTATTTATTTGGAACTCATTTGCGCTTTTAAAAAAATTGGGATTATGATTGCAATTAAAATTTTTTTTTNAGTATGAATTTTTTTGCAATAATAGTGAAAGATATGGATATTATGTGCTAATTACCTTTTAATTATTTATTTGGAACTCATTTGCGCTTTTAAAAAAATTGGGATTATGATTGCAATTAAAATTTTTTTTTCTTTTTGTTTTTATTTAAATAGAAGAGTATATTCATCATTTTACAATTTTTAATTAAGAAAATTCATGAAAATGACCTTTTGCGCAATGAAATGTGGAAATATGAGTGAAAATGTCAAAAAATAAAAGGCACGGACATTTTCCAAAATAACAGTGAAATGTAGAGACGTTTTATGTTAATTACCCATATATAATCATTGCGAAGGTTAATAGCGACAAAATAAATCACATTTTCCAAATAAGAAGGGTTTGCTTGAGCCACATTAGTTTGGAACAATATATTTTGGAGTAGTAGATTGATGGAGAATGTGTGGTTGAAAAAAAAAAAGAAATTGTTGATGTGGTGAAAAATATTATTTTATTGAAGAATGTGTGGTTGAAAATGAGTAGAAGAATGAAAATGAAAATTTTAATGTGGCTCAAATATGAACGAAATCGTAAACTAAGGACGGATATATATGCGTACTCACACAAATAATCAGACACGTACGTAATTGTATTTCAAATCTTCGACTAGGTTTCCAAGTTCACTAATTCGTGATTCGTATATACAAGATAATTGATAGAGGGGCTTTTACAAACATAAAAAATGTATTAATCCGACCTCGTGCAAAGGAAAAAAAAAATCTAAATAAATTGCAACTTTTTCAGTTTATAACAGCGAATAAAGAGTGTGCTTTAAGTTTTTATGGAATAATTTTATTTCTTTTTGAAGATTGTGTAGAGAAGAAATAGAAAAGTATTTTTCAATTATTCAAAATTACTTTAAAGTTTGCAGTGTGCAGAGAAGAACGCCTTTGGTTTCCCTGAGAATTCCATTTTCCTTCAAATTCAATACGGTACTAGAAAGTTTATCTCCTGCATCTCGTAGCGTTGTAATATAATGGATCGAGGCGTCGGTCGTGTCGGAGGTAGGTACTACAGACCCAGAGGACGATCATCGCCTTCCGCCCGTCATTCGACCAACCGTCACGGCTCTGTAATTCTAAAAACTCTCCTATATTCTTGTTATTTTCTTATCATATTAAATAATTATCAGTCGATGGCATCTGAAGTTTACCGGAATTAATTTTTAAACTCGGTAATTTTATTTTTATTTTTATTTTGTTTTTGGGAAAAGTGTATTTGTTGCTTTTCTATTTTGAGATTAATTATTTTAAGGTAGTAAATGGCATATGATTTACTTAATCGGGATTTAGGCGAATAGTGATGCGGAAAAACCTATAATTTTGATGTAAAGTTTAATCCTTATTTAGATTCGCTGGCTATGAGTAAAATATAAATGAAAACGATCGATGCTCAAAGACTTGGAAATGATCTCTCTTGCTTAGGATTCTTAATGATTCTGGACAGAGTTTGGAAGTATTTTAGCTCTTTGCATAAAAAAATTTGCTAACTTGTTTATCCTCCTGCATGTTAGCATTTCAAAAGTCTACCAGATTACACCTCTTATAATATGGTTAAGTCACTAAAATCTTGCACGTGGAGTGATGACTGATTGCTTTTATTTGCGAACAACCTTTCTTCTGCAAGGTTGGAGCTCATGATCATTTCAGGAATGCTTCCTCAGGACGTGAAGTATGGCAACTTAGAAGGAAAAATCCAGAAACAACACCAGTTGGTGTTTCATGTCCCTCCCCTCCTGTTGAAAACATTACATCTAGTGCTGAAAATCTTAAATTAGAGCGTAACATAACAAAAGTGGAAAATTTTAGCCCAAAATATCAGGAGTCAGCGTCCACACCTCCCAATATGAATGAAATGAGAACTCATCGAGAGCAATTGTGGGGTGCAGGGAAAGAAAGCTTCAGTTCACCACACGTTATTGGCATTTCTTCTGTTGATGCATCCTATACAATGAAAGGACCATCTCAGAGTGGTGTATCTGGTTCTAAAGAGAGTCATTTCGGACAGGAAACTCAAAGCAAGACAAGTGCTACTGAAAACCCTGTTGGTGACGGCAGGTCTAATGATTCTGCTAGCCTGCAGAAAGGATTTTCCTTTGATATTTGTGTGGAGAAAATTGGAAATCTTGTCAAGCTGGAACCCACTCTGCTTGCGAAGAATAGAGAGAGAAGGAATGAAATGAAACGCCGTACAGAAGGAGAAAACATCAAGATTTTAAGGCCTGGCATGGTTCTCTTGAAGTGTTACCTTCCCTTGATGGATCAGGTGAAACAATTTATCTGCTTTGTCTTTGTACATTTGGATATGTAAGAACTGCGTTCCCTATTCATGTCAACGACACTCAACATGAACACTAGGCAATTTATTGTGGGATGCATAACTTATTTAGCAAAGAGTTCTGTTGTTTAATTATTGGTGAAGTCTTATATTATTGCTTCGGTTGTGAATGAGTATGAAGATGGGGAGAGTCTAATGGAATGCTCTCCCCTGTAAAGAATAATAAAGAAATCTGATGTATATTGGGATAATGACTATAGACAATGTTGTCTCTCCTGCTTTTGATCGTGTGTACTCTAGTGTCATGTAGAAGATGTGTGTGACATTAAAAACTCTTATCTTTGATTGCATTCCATCGATTGCTTCGGTCGTTAAAAATGCATTTGGATGATAGCATGGAGATTATGTCTTTATACTCGTAAGCCCTATTGATTATATGATAACTATACTTTCTATCTTGAGTTTTGAGTAAGAAATGAACTTTTCAAAAGTCATTTGCCATTTATTATTCATTCAATAAAATATTAGATATAGTAAGGTCACCTGCGACTTACCATCCGTGCTCTATTTATTGATAGAGCTGTTGTCTTTGGTTTCTGTCAAGGTCAAATTGGTAAAGATGTGTCGAGATCTTGGTCAGGGTTCTGGGGGTTTCTACCAACCTGGTTATCGGGATGGAGCACAGCTACGTTTGAAGATGATGTGCCTTGGTAAAAATTGGGACCCTGAGACAAGTGTGTACAGTGATGAAAGGCCTACTGATGGAGCTAAACCTCCTTCTATTCCTGCTGAGTTCCTGCAGTTGGTTAAGGGAGCAATTCAAGATTCTCATGCTTATTTAGAATCAACCACTAAAGTAAGAAAAGTAGAAGATATTTTTCCCTCAATGTCACCAAACATCTGCATTGTCAATTTCTACACACACGGTGGCCGTCTAGGTCTTCATCAGGTTTGTAGATGTACTTGATCTTTGACTCTGTTAAATTGGTAAATAGATTTGTATTTACAGAACTTTTTTCTTATTTACTGGCTTCTTTCTGAAAAATTATTAACAGCTAGAAATACCCTTTAAACCTATGTTGCAAGTCTTCATTTCATACTGGACTTTTCACGGATTGCCCTAGAACCTTGAGGGGTTGCTAAATTGATTAGACCTTGGGTTTGCTCCCCAATGGTCACCAGTTCGAATCCTCTCAGGGTCACTGGGGTGAGTACACGGCCGTAAACTTCAGGGTCCTGTGGGATTAGTCGAGGTGCGCGCAAGCTGGCTGAGACATCCACGGTTAAAAAATAATAATAATAATTGCCCGTAGAATTTGATGGAAAGCAACTTAGGGGAATCTACTAGATTATGTAATATTATTCAGATTGCATTTCTTTGGTCTTATTAGCCCATTTCTTAAATTAAAATTCCTGTCCAGGATAAAGATGAAAGCCAAGAAAGTCTACTAAAAGGACTTCCGGTGGTCTCCTTCTCTATTGGTGACTCTGCCGAATTTTTATACGGGGAACAGAGGGACATTGACAAGGCGCAAAAGGTTGTGTTGGAGTCGGGAGATGTGTTAATATTTGGTGGAAAGTCGAGGAATATATTTCATGGTGTTAGTTCTGTTATTCCGAACACTGCTCCTAAGGTTCTTTCAGAGGAAACAAATCTAAGACCTGGGCGTTTGAACCTCACTTTCAGAGAGTACTGACATTATCCTGGCATGAAATAGCATATATTGTTCATTTGGTACAATTTTAATCTGCCTTTATTGCAAATCATTATCAATGCTAGTACTCCTATCATACATGTTGTAAGAAACCATTTACATATCAATGGATCTGCTCCTGGGAATTCTCGAGGGAAACATATTTCAGTTGAGTTTTTGCCTTGTTTCCATAGGATATCTAACGGTAGAAGATGCCTTGATCCATGGCAAAATGAGTGCCTATACAAGAATACCTTGTTTCCTTTCTCATTTCATTTCCAAAACCTGTATTTTGTATACATTACAAGAGTACTAACATTTAAGTTGCTGAAGGTTAGTGAGTAAAATTACACGTTAAATTAAAAAATTTTATTCGTAGAAAATAAAAAATACGAGTCTTTTGCGGACATATTATTTATTCGGTTCTCAATGGATTTGGACCTGCAAGAAAGTGAAGCAATATTGTGAATGGTTGGTTGATGCTAAACCTGAATAAACATTTATCCCTGCTAGTGGCAATGATTCACTTCGCCCACGAAGTTTATTTATTTAGTAGGGTTGCACGACCTTGGATTCACCCGGCCCCATAAATGAATCTCAGTTTTGCAAAACAATGATAATATAGGCGATATGACAGAGATGAGCTACAGCGTGATCACACAAATAACCATCTATTACATGCTGATACACTACATAATCACGTTAACTCTCCTGTATGATGTTGACATTTGATTCTAAAGAGTTGGTGTATACATTGCACAAGTTAAGAGCAGACGGCAACTGCAGAAAGAATGCTTTTTAACTACCAAAATCACGTTTGCTGTTCTGCCAATTGGAACTGTTCACTCAATACAATACACATGCTTTTCGACACGAAAACAAGAAATGAGATCCCCAGGAAGAACACAGCCATCCTTGATATACAAAATAAATACATTTAACTATAGATAATGTCTACCTCATAATTTGCTATAACATTTAGAATCCTTCATGCCCCCATCAAGGAAGGAAATACCAAGAAATTGAACAACGTCGTTTTTCCTCAAGAGTGTTATTTAGGCCTCGAGTCACTTCCCTTGTTCCGGAATGTTGATAATGAGAAAAATGACCTAGGAGCTGCAAAATGAGGACAACAAAAAACCATCAGAATTTCACGAGAAATTCTACCAAGAAACTTTTCATGAAAACCAATTATGATTTCAAGTTATGTCCAATGCAGAAGCCATAAATAGACCAGACAATCATTATAGTCTTTCGAAGTCCAATTTCATTTATTTACTTTTTTCTAATGGTCAGTGTACTAGGTTGTTAAATCAGAATAGAAGCGACTCATTAACCAATGTATCCGCATGTTTGGCTGTTTCTATAAGCAAGTCAAACTTACTAAAGTTACCAAAACATGATTCTTAATAGTTATGTGTTATACTAACAAAACTTACTGTTCAGAAAAGTTATTTTTAAGCACAGCCAAACATGTTTGATTCAAGCAACAGTACCAAAGCAAAGTCTGATATGTAGTGATGCATTTATTTCTTGAGTTCATAACATATATCAAGTTGCAGCACAGGAAAGTAAACAACAAGATATTCTGAAGTCACCTTTTATTGTGCTTACAGATATATGATCCTCCCTCAGTTTGAAGTTAGCCACAGGTGCTGGAATTGAACTGTGTGAAGATTGAACTGTAAGAAGGAAAAGATACAAATAAATCAAGTCCAAACTAGTACGCTTTATGGTCTACCGTCTGCTTTGAATAATGAACAAAAAATGAAAAGAAACTAAAGGTAAGTATTGGAGAAAAATAACACACCAAAAATTAAACTGACTCTTGTAAAACCAATGTTCCAACTCATTCTTTGTATACAGAGTGCACGTGAATTATAACCAAAGAAATTCATCTATAGGAACCATTAGCGTGCAGAGATCATCTTGCTGACATGATAAACGGAGATGAAAACACAAAGAGCCTAGAGTGAAAATAAATTGTCGAAAATCAAGAAATGAAGAATCACAACTGGTTTTTCCTGCACTAGACAAGTTTAGACATGCCATATTTGTACTGGTAAACAAGAAAGCCTCGAATAGTTTATCCTTGTGAAATCAAACTCACACAAAAAAAAGGTTAAAACTTGGCATGGTCAACCATTAATCCAGAAACAAAAGGGGAAAGTCAACCTATAGAGTAATATCATAATTCACCTTGTTCATTGAAAAACTCGCTTTCTGTGAAGCTGTCATTGGAAGGTTGCCCTTGAGTAAATCCCATTCTTGACTTCCTCAGATCTTCTGATGACCTGTTGGAAGGATCACGTCCATCCTCTGTATCATCGTCTCCTTCGGACGTGGTTGCAGAGATCCAGTCAACCAAATTCTCTGAGCCACGACTTTTCCTTCCAAATTTCAACAACCGTTTAAATCCTTTAGTCATATCCTTGCGAGGTATATTATTGGAAGAATGGGCTGCCCACATTGGCTTCTGAGCCGTTCCCCATTTCCGCCTCATTCGAGCTGTATCTGTCTCTATTTGGCTCAGAGAATGTGAATTCCATGAGGCAGGACTACCCACAGGGGAGTCAACAGAGGCATCGATATCTGAGATCTCATGAGGATAAGAAAAGGGGTGTTGAGTGCGAGAGTTCCACGAGAGAGGACTTTCTGCTGTCCAATCTTGCACCATAGTAGGCAATTCAGCACCCAAAGCCTGGTCCACTTGAGAAAATGATCTTATAGCTTCACCATTTTCTGATCCTGAATTTTCTAACTTCTCTGATTCCAGTCTCAGTCTTGATTTTCCATTGTCCAAGTCCTTACGACCTTTAGGGCTCATGGTCTCAAACTCTTCCTCTTCTTCACCTTTTACTGTATTCCCCATGTCTTCTGGCCCAGAGGCCAAGTCATTATTTTCCTCTTCATTAATTAGAAGCTCGGGGATCATAGAGGTGTTCTTTGTAATACTAGATGTAGCAACAAAGTCTGCACGACTACCTTTTTTGAGAAACGGCTTGGTCTCAACATTTTTCACAACTTCCTTGTCAAATTTTAGTGGTGTCAAAACAGCATCGTCCGAGTCCAGAGGAGATATCTCCCTAAACTCGCTGAGATTTGCAGAGCTTTTCCTCAGTGACTGTGATCGGCGTGATCTCTCCTTGACAATTGGTGCTTCTTCACTAGTGCTCTTGCTGCGGGCATAGCTTCTTAGTTGTGGCCGAGTTGTCTTACTGGCTGCTGAAGAAGGCTTGGTATTTTCTCTTCTCATGTCAAAGAAGTTCGGGACAGACTGCACAAGTGGATTTTCAGATTGCATTCTTCGCTTCCCAGAACTGAGAATGGAAGCTCTGGCAGCAGATCGTGGGGCAGGGGCTGCTGAGGTGCGAGGCATAGATGTGGACGAACTTTTAGTGGGTAGCTTCATACCAGGTGCACTCCTGGATACACCATCTCCAAGAGAGGTCTCATTCAAAGTGCTATCTTCACGAAGATGTTCCTGTTCTTCGAACTCTGATGCATCTTCATCATCTTCACTATTCCCAAAATCTATTTGTTTCTGTCAAAAGGAAACTTTTAAGCGGTGGGTTAAAATCACAGAAAAGGAACACCAGTAAACTCTTAAACCAACAAAACATACATATATGATGCTTCCACATATGTATGCTTCCACATACATACATATATGTGGCGTATATGTCTAGAACACAACTGTAAACCAACCTGCTCCCTTTTGATAATTGATTGGGTACTAAATGATCTTAGTCTCTCGGCTCGTCGGTTAGCACTGGATACTGAATCCTGTCTATCTGCAGATCCTGAAAATTTGGCCTTCATCTCAGCTGTACTCCGCTCAAACCTATCCCGCATAGTCTTCAGTTCGGCTTCTTTCTCAGCTCTGTTGGAGCCCCATTCTTCCCTTATTTTTGCATCCCTTTTCAGCATATACATGTCATACAATTTCCCTCGAGAGCCTTCTGAAAAACTAAGCTCAGCATCACCATACTTCTGATTATCAACCATTGTCATCAGTGGAGCAGCATTGAACTTGGTCGTGTTTTTAACGCTCCCTGTAATTTCACTTGACAGGTAATTATCAGATAGTCGAGGAGGAGTGATATCTGCAACTGGTTTTGTGTAGGACAAACTAGCTGCAGACTCACCTTGCATATCAGCTGACCTGCCTCTACGGGCAGAATTAGACTGATCTCCAGGAAGTTGTAGCTCAGCAAAGAGCTTTTCAAGCTCATTTGCTTTAATTTTCAACTCATCATTCAGTTCCGGGTTTCCTTTTGAAAGCCTCACCCTTTGCATTTGTTCAGAAGTTGGGTTTAAAAATGAATCAGAACCATCCTGAGCCTCCGTCATCAATTTACCAGAGAATGGTGTTCTACTATTTCCATGAACAGAACTGCTTTCGTCTCTCCGAAGTAGTGACTTGTTCATCTGTTCAGGTGCTGAAACTAGTCTCTGAAACTTCATTTTCTGAATTCCAGAATCTTCAACCTTTGATGCAGAACTACCAGATATTTTCTCAGATGAAATCGACTCTTTCTTTCCAGCTTCCCCTGTGTCCCCTGCAGATCTTTTACTGGACTGAGAAGACAAGGAACCCCTTTCAGCCCCTTTATAATGAGCAGCAAAAGCTTCTCTAATTCTTGATCCAGCAAGGCCTTCAAACTGCCCAGAGTCTCCCACGGTTTTCTGAGGAGACTTTGAACTAGATTGCGTAACAAGCTGGTCTCTCAATTTATGTTGTTCTTTCCCATTTGAAATTTCACCCAGCCAATCACTTTTGATTCCAAAAGTCCGAATTTGTGTCTGAAGAGCACCCTGATCCTTCTCTTCAGTAACCTGTGTCTCAGAAGCCACTCTCCCTTTTACCCCACCAAGCTCTTCACCACTCAGAGAACCACCCTTCAACTTTCCTTGATACCTGAACCCTATCAGAACCTCTTGTTTACTCTCACAGAAATACCTGAACTCATCTTCAGAATTTTGTTGATCCTCAGTCTTCACGATAAATGACCTTGACTGAGACTTCCCATGTATTTGATCCATAGAGCCATCAAATTCCGTAGTACTCAAATTAGAATTTGACATGCTAGATTCGGAACCATCATTCGACCTACTAAAAGAAGACGCATCTTTCAACCTGCTATCAACAACCTGATCCGAAGCCACCTCTTGAATAATTCTTGACTCCGGCTTAACAGAACTTGCCATTGTATCGTTCAAATTCAAAGCTTTTTTCTCTTCAGACTTGGAAAGCAACCCCGAAGCATAGGATGAAGTGCACATTGGGATCTCATTATCCTTCTTTTCAGCACTTAAGCCAATGCTCATGTCACTGGCACCACTCCACCTCCTTAGCACTGCTTTCTCTACAGCAGCTGGGGCAGATGACACATCAGATGACAGCCTCCGAAGCTCCACTGATTTCCGGACCACAGGTTTCCCACCACTCCCTAAAGTCTCCTTCTGTTTGTTCTCGAACAGGCTTATGCGGTCCTGCACACTGAGTCGCCTCACGTGATGACTTGTGCGAGTCGATTCAGTCTGATCAGCACTTGAACTCTCTTCTTTCTTTGTTTCTTTTTCAACAACAGCATCATTTTGTTTTTTTGAGTCATCTCTTTCACTGCTGGACTCTTGGCTGAAAGTGCATTGCACTGGGAAGGACAGAGAAGGTGGCTTGGGCTGCTCACACGTGAAGGTATCTTCTTGATGTTGGATCTGGGCTGGGTGGGGCCCTGTGGGCTGAGGGAAGGAGGGATCCTCATCAATGGACATGTCCGACCCATATGAAGATCGGACAGCCCCATCCTGGGTTCCAGACGTCCACGGACTGATTAAATCTGCCCGCCTCTCGCTCAAAGATATATATTTGCTGCAGGCTTCACTGTGAAGAAACAAGAGAATTTTCTTAGTTTCTGAAATTATAGAATTTTTTATTTTACTGAAGGGCAATAATTTTCCAGAACAGGAAAAGAATTCCCTCTCTTTTGTGTTTCTTTTGCCTTTGAACAGGGGAAAAATGAATTCAATCTATTAAGTCATTGGTGAATTATTGATATACTATAGATATATTTTGTTCACCGTGATTTAGGAAAGTAATGACAAGATTCTTTTTCTTTTATGCATCTTTTTAAGATAAAAATGATACGTGCAAACTGGATTCGGTTTTTCTTTTACTTCCCCTTTCTGATTCCCTGTTAGAGAGGTGCAAACTGGAATTGAAAGCAGTGAGTAATTACAACCAGGATCTTGAAACCATATAAACGAAATTGAACTTGTTCCAAGCTAGAAAAATCTCAGGCCTGCTTCGACGAAGCAAAGTTTTTGCAAGTGTTCTTGCTATTTAACCAATATAATAAAGAGATCTATTTGGGCATGTGAGTTATATTATCTGCACTTGTGTACGACCGTGAGACATATGCACGTGAGCCTTCAAGCACACAAACATACGGGACGGAGTGATCTAGAGTTGAAGTTGAATTGTGGAAAAACAAAGGAATTTACGGTCTTACTTTAAGCGTTGGCCACCAAAAAATTCTGCAAACGTTTGAAGTTCAGAGACTGTATCACTATTGAAACCTGCAGCGGCAGCACGAGCACAAGCTGTTTTTAAGTCCTGTTGAACCGTGCCAAACCGTACATCAATGGCTCTAAGTAATTCCTTCCTATATTGTTGAGACAACAGAAAAAGAATCAGGATACAACTCTCAGATTGGAAGGAGAGAGAGAGAGAGAATCTTTGGTGGCCTTTCAACAGATTAACAAGAGCATATTTCATAAAAAGAAAAGCATGAAAACATTTTCCAACTAGAGACAACCTGAATAGGAATAAGTTTTGTCTAAGAGCATGCGACCAGACTTGACTCCTGGTACAGTGCAACTATATGTTCACGAGATTAATTTAATTTAAGTCATCTGTGCCCTTCATAACTAAAAAATCTCAAATGCCACAGTATATTGAGCTCAAATTTTCCAGCAAGGACCCACCTCATTAATGAAGTCAAGTTACCAAAAGAAAAAAAAATAAAAATACCACTACTAATACTGCATAATGATATAGCTTTTAGTTTAAAACATAGCACATACATGTCTGCCTAAAGAAAGTACAACTCATAATTATATGAGGCAAATATGAAACACATTATACACAAATTACTACTACCAAAAAAGGAGTGTGACAATTAAGCACAAAACAGAAGTTTGTACAGAGTAACAAATCTACAGTAAAAAGAGCAGTTAAAATTTAGAAGGATGTTATGTGTATGAGAGAGGGAAGATGTAATACTTGGTCACCTCAGCCGAAGTTGTCACGCCTGATTTACCCCTGCCTAGAGAAATTCATAGTTCAAGTAAGACAGTATTAACAATAAATCCACCCACCAAAAAGGGAAAAATTCAATAAGTATTCCAAGACAATGTAATATTCGTTCAGTGTCTTAGTGGCTTCGGTAATGATAACTAAACTGCCTCACTAGTTCAAGTAAGACAGTATTAACAATAAATCCACCCACCAATAAAGGTAAAATTCAATAAGTATTCCAAGACAATGTAATATTCGTTCAGTGTCTTAGTGGCTTAGGTAATGATAACTAAACTGCCTCACTAGTTCAAGTAAGACAGTATTAACAATAAATCCACTCACCAATAAGGGAAAAATTCAGCAAGTATTCCAAAACAATGTAATATTCGCTCAGTGTCTTAGTGGCTTAGGTAATGATGACTAAACTGCCTCACAAAGAGACTAAATAGCAGCACAGTTAGAATGAGAACTCAACAAACTGTTTGTTTTCTCCTTACTAAAGAACACGAAGAGAAACAAATAATATGCAATTATGCTTGCCTAGATCAATCAAACAATCTAATAAATTTAGAACTCCTTTATTTCAGATTCAAAGAGACTTGTGAACATGCCGAAATACTTGAAAAACAATAACCTTGTGAACTAAAGATGCAGTATAAGATTCACAAATCATGTGAAATGGCGACCGGGTTTTCAGATCCAAACTTCAAATACATGGACAAAACCTGCGTCTGGTTATGTTCTTTATTTACATATGGTAACCAGGCTCCCCAACAAAACGTTATGCTTACTACAGTGGATGGTGTATTTCATGTTCTTTTCATTTAAATCTTGTTGTTTTGGACAAGCATAGGGACACTAGTGCATAAATAAATGCCTGATTTGTGGACCATCTATAGGCAAGGACAAAACTTAGCAGGAGGTAAATGAAGATGGCAATCCTCCAACAATGAATATTGAGGCTTCTCTGATTGACTTGAGAGGTTGCTGATTTTAGACAGTAATTACTAAAAGAAATACTGGATATTTGAAAAATGAACCTTAACAAAAACAAGAAAAGAAATATTGTAGATAAAACTTTATTAAACATGAGTAACTATTCGAAGGTGTGATAATGTTTCCTTTTCTATGTTCAGATTACATGGGAAATCAATGAAGAACATAGATTAGATAAATAAACCAATTAAAGCGCATACCAGAAAGCTGATCACCTCTGTCCTGAAATTGATGAATGATGGAGAGCAAATTAGTGCACATTGCAGTCAAAGTAAAACCAAATGAACATCTACAGATGATACAAAAATAACTACCTCTGCATATATTTTTTGGGCTGCTTCTAACTGAGACATCTCAGCATCAAAGGTATTGACCAGTTCCAAAACATCAGGTGTACTTACAAACCGAACAAACCTGAATAAAAGAATTTCCCAATTACATAGATATATGGGTTTGTCCATATAAATAAATCAGTAAGTTGCAAGACACGCTACCTCTCGAGTGTTCCCTTTGTGAACCACGTTTTGGAACTTTTTTGGCTTCCAGCTTCAAGCTTCACTGATTGAGCGTCAGATGCAACTTGTTCCTCAGCAGCCTTTAAATGTGCTACAAATGGTTTAATCAGTCCCGACGCTAATTTCTCAGTGTTTCCATTGCTGGAAACAAATAATTCACATCTGTCCCAAAAGCATCCAGAGTTAATAACTAATAATGGCAACTAACATCAAGTGATATCACTTAAATGCGCTTACCGAGATCGTCTAGGTGAAAGCTGGAAAAGAGCATAATCAAGAGGCATGTCTGACTTCATTTTTGTTTTTCTCAAAATAGATTCTGTCTTTTCTAGGAATTCCTTCATGTATGTTCCCTCATTCCCTAATTTTCAAAATATATCAAATCACAATTAATTTTTATCAGGGAAATACTAAATCAAAAACCCAAATTACATAGATAAACCTAACAAGGTAAGTTAAAAACTGGAAATGTGTTTTTCCCATAAGTATAGATATAAGGGAACTAAAAAGAATGTTGATATTTAGTGACATTAGTAGACAGCAGATCTTAATCAAAATCTTATATTTTGAGATATATATCCAAGATTAAACTAAAACAAAAATGAAAAATCTATCATCCAAAAACTCAAATCGAAATTCACTCAGATCTGGTTATGTAACAACCAAATTCCTGTCCAGCCAGCAAGTTCAAATCATTATCTTTAAACCCAGTTACAAATTAAACCCAAAACGCAAGAAATGGGATAGAATGAAAATGTTGAGCTAAAAATCAAATAAAACCCCCAGAGCAGATAATTGAAAACTAATGGAATCGTAGAAAATTGAAACTAACCTATATAGTCTCAATGCGAAGATCTTCAATTCCCGGACCTTGATCGTCGGATTCAACTTCATAATCGAACCAGCATTCGGGTCTCTTCTAGTCTTCTTTGTAGATGAGATTTTATCGATTTTTTTATTTTATTTTTTACTTTTTTCCGAAAATGAAAAGCTGGGTTTGGAGTTTTTTTGTTCTTTTTTTTCAAGTTCGAATTTGAATTGGTTTTTCGATTTACTCCTTTCTGGAAATGATATTTTCTTGGAATGTATGCTTATATATTTCTCTATGCATGTACAGAGAGAGAAGGAGATGAATTTGGAGACTCTCTCTGTGGGTGTGTGTTGGCATATTGGGGTTTGGGGTTAACAGTGAGGATGACTGCTGTAATTGGGCTTCAGACAAAATCATTTTTCATATTTTACTTTTGTTGTATTTTTGTAAACGTTAATGAAAGACAAAAGAGACAGTTTCCACTTGACATTTGTTGTCTATGAAATTACCAAAATGCCCATTGATAAATGTATTTTATACATTTATTCGGAATCTAAAATAGCGATATTTGATAATTCTTTTGACAAAATATATCCTAAATTGTTGTATTTTATGTTATATAGGTAAAACTCAATAGTTGAACGAGTAATCGAAAGAAGGAAGCGAAAATTGGCAAAATTCAAAGTTTGAGTACCAAATTATAATTATTCAATAGTTGATTCGGATACAAAAAGATACTTTGAAAATTGTTACGAGACAATTGGATGAAATTAGAACTCAAAAAGGAATAGAATACGATCAAAATCAATTTTCATCTCACAAATTATTTTCCAGATTTTTGGCTAAATATTGAGACCATATTTGGCACAATAAACGTTCGAATTGAAATAATTATATTTCTAGAGAGGTTGCAGCCCTTGAGCTAGCTTTTCAACGCACTTTGAATCTCCTCAATTGGATATTGAGAGAGAGAGTTATGGCCAAAATATTGACTACTGTACAGAGACAAAAAATTTCGCGTTGTGGGAGAGTCAAAAATATTGACTAATGTGGCTCCAGTTAATGAAAATGTAAGGCTAATGGGAGAGTATATAGTTCATCCGGTTGTGGAAAGTCAATCTAGCATAGTA
>CAIGRP010069951.1:0-17352 GCA_903798385.1 Fraxinus cuspidata
TTTTTTTTTTTTTGGCTGTTTTGATTAGTTTCTGTTCGAGTGATTTATGCGATAGGGTTTGATTTATTTTGATCAGTGACTAGAACTTAATCAAGAGTCTGATTTTGGTTCCATTTGTAAACATACCTCTCTGGAATGTTTTCTTGGTGCACTAGTGGATTGGTCTGGTAGTTGAGCCCCTCAAATTAGGCATAGTCGAGCTAGGTTAACATTTTTTGCGTTGATTTCTTTTTCTACGATGTGCGTTCTTGAGTGTGTTGTTCTTGTTTGTGCATTATTTGGGTATTTTCAATCTTTATCTGCATTCTTGGAGGAATTCAATCCCAAAAGTATATTTATTTATGTCATTTTAATTATGACTATACCAGTAAATAAAAAAAACTTAAAATGTGGTGAATTAAACAAAAGGTAGTAATATGATCATCCTTAAAAATTGAAATGCGAAGTGTTAAGGTAATATATATAGTGTTATTTGTAATTTTAAATTTCAAACTCTTTTTGAGTCATTTATATTGGCATGTTTACATTTCTATAATTTTTTTTTTTTTTTTATGGAAACTCAACTGTGTATGTTTTTTTGTTACCATTTAATAAACAATAGTATGTAAAATGTAATTGCTCAAAATAATGTATGCGAAGTATAAATGTCTAATATAATGGGGTGTTATTTAATTTTTTTCTCATTAATTTGAAAAGGTGACGTTTTCAAAATTTGAATGTATTTGGCTACTAAATCAATGCCATTAGTTAGAACATAAAGTTATTATAAAAAGAAAATAAATGCAATTAAATTAAACGTAAAGATATTATAAAAAACTAAAAAAATATATGAAACAAGTTTGTTGGGATTTTTCCCAAAAAGTAAAGAATTTGATAAATGATCAAATAACGAACATCGAGCAGAAACATGAAAAACACATAAATTGTTCACCCAATTCAGCGATTGCCTAATTTGTAAGGTCAAGGATCAGCCGAACACTAAGTGCAACTAGAAACCTTCCAGAGGAGTACAGATTGCACCAAATTAAATCAGACCAAGATTTAGTCGTGGATTTGCAAATGGATCTTTTGAATTGCAAACCCAAACCAGGAATTATACAAGAACCCTAAGCACTCTATAGACGCACAAATCAACCACTATTTTAGGCCTGGGTTACTGTAGCAATACTGATCCCCAAGGGCTGCACAATATTTTTGTTAGAATCTCATAAGAGAAGACCGGATGTATAAATAAAGAAAAAATCTTGAACTCAACAGAAGCCAAAAGAAAAGTTTTGGTATATGCAAATTTGTTGAGTACCAAATCTTATTTATTTTTTTTAATCACGGCTCATTTTTTTCAATTATCTTTAACTTTGGTTTTTCATGTAATAATGTAGCATTGGATGCAGGAGATGAAAAGAAAAGAATCATAGGATTCACGAAAACATTGGTTTTAAATCTGTATGAATTGCACTTAATTTATTGATCTTACACCAAATAAATAAGTAAATAGCGATTAATAAGCATATGTTTGTAGATCAATATTCGTTGATTAATTAATTAAATATTGAGTACTGTATAAATTTTTTTTTGTCTTATTAATTCTATACTAATGTTGAGAATTAATAAGAATCAAGAAATCGTGGTTCGCTGCCTCGTCCACGAATACTAAATAGTTGAGAAAATCTCAAGATTTTATTGAGCATGAAAAATAGTGTCTACCTATTTATTTTTTATAGATAACTTAAAGATCTTAATTTTGAGTTACCAATAGTTAGAGAAACAATTCACTAAACGTATACAGGCAAGGAATGAGTACGAAGTGTAGTTATTTTATCTATCTTTGTACCCCGTCTTGAGATGGTGAAAGTTTTATGCTTCTTTTAATTGTCTTATCTTTTATTTTTTTATTTTATTAAAAGATATCACGTAAATGACTTAAATTAAAAAAGATAGAGATCGAGGTCATAGGTGATGAAGGAAACCTAATTACTCTTGTAAATTAAACACTACTAGGATATGTAAATTTAGCTTTTGTTGGATCTCCATTTTTTTCAAGATACGTTTTCTTTCTCTTCTTTTTGTCGCACATTTTTTAATAAAATAATATTACACGCAAATTCAAAATATATCTTTATTTTTTAACCACACATTCTCCATCATTCTACTATCTCAAAATACATTCTTTCCAAATCATGTGGATCAAACACACCCTAACAAAGTAATAAGTGGATTTCTGTATGTCCACTGATTGAAAATAAACTATCCATCATTCTACTATTCCAAAAAACATTCTTAACTTTTTAGTGGGGCTCAAATAGAAATCTATTTTACTCAAGAAAAAATCAATCTCATAGTCCAATTAAAACAAGTCAACTCCAGTTGCGGAGGGAGGTGGGAGCCATTAGGTTTGCTTCTCTAAGATATATTTTTCCTATAATATTTTTATTTTTATATTTTATGTTTGAAAATTTTTTATTGTGGTTAAATCTACCCCCAAGTGGTTTGAAATCTTGGCGTTGTCCGAATCGAAACCCTGGAAAATACAAGCAATCTTTTTATAAAACAAATATTACGACATAATAGTAAGTAAAAATACTTAAAATATGATTAATCAAAAAAAAAAGCGTGGCAATATAATTACCCTTAGAGAATGCAATATAAAGTACAAAGAAATGTATTAAACAGTGTTTTTTGTAATTTCGATTTCAAATTCTTCAAGTCATTTATAATTTTACAGTGACGTATCTGTATTTGTATTTGTATTTTTTTTTTTTTTTTGGATGGAAACTCATTGGTGTATGTTGTTTGTTACCATTTATTAAACCGTAGTATCTAAAATATAATTTCTCAAAATACAGTATGCTGAGTATAAATACATATTTATAATATACCGGGTGTGATTTAAATTATCCATTAATATGAAAAGGCGACATTTTCCAAACTTAAATTTATTTGACTATTCAATAAATAAATTCCATTAATTAGAACATAAAAATTTTATAAATAAAAAATTTATAAAGACTAAAAAACTATGATACAATATCTTCCATTCAAGTGTTTGACACATATCCTCCAATTCTCCTTGCAACGGAATCTTCAATCAATATCTCATTATATTTTATTATCTAAATTTTTATTCAAGTAAAGTTAGCATTGAATGTTGACCAAAGGAGAATGGTAGGATTGAGAAAATATGATCAGTTCAATCAATTTTAAATGTATCTAATTTGCATTTAATTTATTTATCCATTACCAACTAAGTTCAATGCTACATATACACCCCTTTTTTTACGTGATCTTTTACCTAACACTTACAATAGGATGTGGGGACCACACATTTGTGAGTTTTTTATTCATGCGGGCCCTCTCGCATGTGAAAGGCTATAACATTTTCGGTACAAATGGAATTTCCTTAGTCCTTACCAACTAAATAAGTGAGAATAGCAATTAATTTATCGATTGAAATGCAAATTAGTTGAGTACCAAATCCTATTTATTTTTTAATCACGATTAGCATCTAATTCTTTTTTTATTAACAAAATATGTTTCGTTCATAGCATTTGATGAAAAAGATGACAAGAAAAGAATCACAGGATTGACAAAAACATTGATTCGTCCCCTTGATTAAATCCGCATGAATTGCACTTAATTTACTCATCTATTACCAAATAAATATGAGAATGGTGATTAATATTTGTAGGTTTTTTTTTTTGGATGGAAACTCAATGGTGTATGCTCTCTGTTACCATTTAGCCCCTGCTTCGTGCACATTAAAATTCATATTCTCATTCTTTTACTTATTTTCAACCACACATTTTTTAATAAAATAATATTTTCTACCACATCAATAACTTTTCTTTCATTTTCAACCACATATTCTCCATCAATCTAGAATTTCAGAATATATTCTTTCAAAATAACGTGGCTCAAACAATAAACACTAGCATGTAAAACGTAATTTTTCAAATTACAGTGTGCTAAGTATATATAGTTAAATACATCTAATATACCGGGGTATGATTTAATTTTTTCATTAATATTAAAATGTGATATTTTCGAAACTTAATTTTATTTGACTATTAAATTTGCCATTAAGTCCCTGTTTGATACACATTAAAATTTTCATTCTCATTCTTCTACTCATTTTCAACCACAAATTCTTCAATAAAATAATATTTTCTATCACATCAATAACTTTTCCCTCTTTTTCAACCACAAATTCTCCATAATTCTACTATTCCAGAATACATTCTTTCAAAATAATGTGGCTCAAATACACCCTAAATATTAGTTCACGCATGAACACTAATTTGTATATCAAAAATAGTCGGACTTACTTTTATAGAGAAAATAAGACCGTAACTTAGCGTGATCGGTAGCTAGAGAAACACTTCACTAGATCTATGTTGACAAGGAATAAGGCGAATGAAGTGTAATTATTTTACGCATCGTTTTACTCTGTCTTCGGATGGTGTAAGATTTCTATTTCTTTTATTGTCCTAGGTCTTAATTTGTTATTAATAAAAAGATGTCATGTAAGTGAGTTAAACTAAAAAGATTGAGATCCTAACCATGTGCGAAATTAAAAATTTACTAACAATAATTGCAACAAGTCACAAATTATTAAATCTAGATGAATTGAAAACAATGTATACCTTAGCAAACAATATTCAAGAATGAATATCAAAGCTGAAAAATAATGAATACCGAGAATTATTTACGAAGAAAAAACCTTTGAAGAACTCTTTAAGAAAAAAAACCCTCCGGGCACACCTGCCAGTAAATAGTCTATTAGAAAAGATTAAACTTACAAAGTTGATCTAGATTAAAGTTATGGGTTGTTTGAGATTGTGAAAAAGCTTAAAATCGCGAACTATGGTTTCCTCGAATCACACGACCATTGGACATCACTTGGGCTGCCTCAGCAGTCAGCCTCTGCTAAAATTGCTCGAGTGCACCTCTTGGCAGACTTTGAGCGTGTTTGGACTTCGATTAATCTTTTTGAACTGACTTTGAATCATTCAAAAGATACTCCCAACATCCGATAAGTAAACCATAAATACAACTCGATTAAACGACATTTTGGATACCGAACTTTACCAATTCACTTTAGACCTAACAACGGATGATGAAGGAAACCGAATTACTCTTGCAAATTAAACACTACTAATTCCCCGGTCAGCCTTCTGAATTCTACCCCGCTACCACAGAGATCATTGCCCAGCCACACCTGGAGGGGGGAATGAAGTGGATTGGTTGGCTCTCTAAGGTCAGTAAACGAAAAAGTAAATTCCCTTCTTTCAAGTCAATTGAAAGAAAAAGACAATGCGACAATAAAATTCTCTCGTTGTTGATCATAATGCCTTAGCTAAATCTAATCTCGTTTTACATAAGTAAATTAAATCTCACAGTCCAATTAAAACATGTCAATTCCTGACCAGTAGCGGAGGATGTGGAAGCTAGCGAGTCACTGGCCTCACTAGAATCTCTAAGATTTTTTCTTTTTTTCGTAAGATTTTCTTATTTTTATGTTGTTATATTTTTTGTTTGAAAATATTTACTGTAGCTAAAATCTGCCCCACTGGTTCGGAATCTTCTCGTTGCCTTGAATCAAAACCCTAGAAAGTACCAGCAAAATTTTCAACAAGATTGTGGCAGAACGAATAAAAAATACTTTATGTAAAAAAATTATTGAAAGTGCGGTTATTTATGTTATAATTGTGACCATAACAGTAAATAAAAAATATTTAAAAATGTGATGAATCAAACAAAAAGCATGGTAGTAATATAATTAACTTTAAAATGAAATATAAAGTATTAAGAAATGTAATACACGGAGTTTTATTTGTAATTTCAAATTTCAAACTCTTTTAAGCTATGTATAGCTGCATATTTTTAGTTTTTTTTTTTTTTTTCTGACATAACTCAATAGTATATGTGGTTTGTATCCATTTAATGAACGATAGTATGTAAAATGTAGTTCCTCAAAACACAGTATGTGAAGTACAAATACGTCTAATATACCGAGGTGTTATTTAAACTTTCTATAAATTTGAAAATGTGACATTTTCCAATTCTAAATTTATTCTCATTATTTTTTATAATCTAAATTTTATTCGAAGTAAATTAAGCATTGGATGATTACGAAAAGACAATAGTAGAATTGAGAAAAAATTATTCGTTCAATTGACTTTAAATTTGATTTGCACTTACTTTATTTATCTATTGCCAACTAAATAAGTGAGAATGGCAATTAATTTATTAATCGCATATGCAAATTACTTGAGTACCAAATCCCATTTACTTTTTTAATCATTCTTTTTCCTTTATCTTTAAATTTGGTTTATTCATGTAATAACGTGGCATTGGATGAAAAAGATGAAAAGAAAAGAATCATAGGGTTGACAAAAANCATTCTTTTTCCTTTATCTTTAAATTTGGTTTATTCATGTAATAACGTGGCATTGGATGAAAAAGATGAAAAGAAAAGAATCATAGGGTTGACAAAAATATTGATTCGTCCAATTGATTTTAAATCTTTGAATTGTACTTAATTTACTGATCTATTACCAAATAAATAAGTAAATAGTGATTAATATATTGATCTCATACGTGAATTACTGATCAGTTGATTCTTTTTATCTTGTTATTTTCAATTTATCTGATAAATATTTCATATTTCACATAATTTTTATTCTAATCCTCCTGAGTTAGTAAGACAATCAGTGACCCACAATATTCCTGCACAGCTCACATGGACGCTATTTAAATTTGTTGAACTTCAATTCCAACAAAATCAAAATGTCTAACATATTTCAACTCTTCTTCCGTCCATGTGTACGTATGTTACCTGCACAATTAAACACCGACGTTAGACTACAAGTGACTATCGCGCCAGCAAGACGTGACAGCGCAAGCACTCCAACGTTCATGTCAGATCGTGATGAATATTTGGACATGGAAGAGAGAATGAACGAAAATGCATGTCCCAGGTTGAGAGAGAATTACCAAAATTGCAATTCTAAATCTTGATTACCTTTGAATTTCACTAGGTGTGATTATTTATAGTCAAGAGAGATGGTTATTGTATCAACTGTCTATTGTGTCAATCCATAACCGTCATATGTCCGTGGCCTCCCTAGCCCAAGCATAGGTAGAAAAGTTCTCATTGAGAAGCTTTGCAGCACACTGTCACATATGTCACATCAATCAATCAGTGCATTGTGCAACTCACTTGGTTGAGACGAGGCTTGTGTTAGATACCCATCATAGAAGATGGATTTTACCTCAAAATAGTACTACAGCAAAAACATGACGCCTTCCCTCAAATAATAACATTCTAAGTGAGGTGTCTAAAGGCATGGCGTAATCGCCTTGGAGGCACGTGTGGAAAAGGCGATGTCAAAGCTTAATGCTGATATTTGAGTGACATTTTTCTTTATTTCTTATTTAGCTGTCTGTCACGTGACATGTCTTAAAAGTCGAAATTAATTTTTTAAATGGATCCAACAAGTAAGCACATCTGTTAAATGCATTTGTTTGCAATGATGAACGCACCATCGAGTCTCGTTTATGATGAGAGTTGATGGATCAAAACTCGTTAATTCAATTAATTATTGATAACTGATAAAGAATTTAATTCTTATTAATTCTAGACGAATGTTGAGAAATGATAATAATCAAGAATTTGGTGGTTCTCGCTAAATAGTAGAAAAATAGTTGAGAAGATCTGGAGAATTTTATTGTATATTAAAATAGTTTTGACATATTTATTTTATAGAGAAAATATGATCGGAATTTTGCATGACAGATAGCTATAAAAACACTTTCATGTTTCTTTTATATTGTCTAGTCTTATTTTTGTTATTAATTTTAATGAAAATAGGCCACGTAAGTGGTTTAAAATAAGGATGATGAAGGAACCTAATTACTCTTGTAAATTAAACACTATTGATATAATATAATAATGTTATTTGTGCATAATAGAGTTATATAATGATTTACATATAGATGAGGCGTCAAAAAAAGAGTAAATGAGTCTTTTTTCTTTTTGTTGAAGAATTTCTGACAAAATCATATTTCACCACTGTATATAAATCATTATGTACATATATCACAACCACAAACCCCATTTTACTCGTGAAAAAATCAATCACCCAGTCTAATTAAGTTTAACCCCTTCTTACTCAAGAAAAAAAACAAGTCAATTCCTGATCATTGGCTGATGTGGGAGCTAGAATCGTTAAGATATATTAGTCCTATGATATTTTATTTTTAAGTTTATTATATATTTTGTGTTCGAAATTTTTTACCGTAGCTAAATTCCGCCCCCATTGGTTCGTAATCTTTGCTCGGAACCTTATTTAAACAAAACAAAACCAGAATAAGAATAAGAATAAAAAACTTGATATTTATTTTCTTGGATCGATAATCAAAAGGCCCAGAGGTGACAATAAACAAAGTAATGGGCTACTAATCCAGAGGTGATTAGCAGTGGTTCTATATATATATATATATTAATGTGAAGATAAGTTGATATCTAAGAAGAAATCTGCAGTTATGGCAGAAGATTTCTCCTCCTCTCTCATTTTGATCACCTTTTCCTCCTTCCTATTATTAGTCAAAGTTATTATTCATTTCATCAAATCAAAAGAAAAAAGGGTTTTAAATCTTCCTCCGGGCAACTATGGATGGCCAATTCTTGGTGAAACATTGGAATTCTTCCATAGAAGCTTGGAGGGAAGGCCAGAGAAATTTATAAAAGACAGAATGGAAAAGTACAAATCTCGTGTTGAAGACTTCATTGTTGGGTGAGAATGTGGCTATCTTGTGTAGCCCAGCAGGGGAATAAATTCTTGTTCAGTAATTCAAATAAGCTGGTCACGACTTGGTGGCCCAACTCAGTGAAAAAGTTACTCGGGCCATGCATAACCACTATAGGTGGGAATGAAGGAATGCAAATGAGGAAGATGGTACTGTATTTTTTCAGTCCTGATGCATTCATAAAGCTTTATAGTAAAACTATAAATTTAGTAACTCCGCAGCATATCAAAACTCACTGGCAAGGTATTTATTCATCATTAATTTTCATTCAGTTTTGAATTTGAGTAATATGAAGAAAAAAATTGATTACTGAATTATTTAACTTTCAGGTAAAGAGGTGGTGAATGTTCATCAGACAATCAGATTATTCACATTTGAAGTTGTGTGTCGTGTACTTTGAGCATTGAAGACGAAAAACGGATTGAAAAGCTAGGTACCCTATTCAATATATTTGTAAGGGGAGTAATCTCAGTGTCCATCAACTTGCCTGGAACAAGATTCTATAATGCTAAAAGAGCAATAATTGCTCTTAAGAAGGATTTATTAGCGTTGGTTCGGGAGAGAAGATTGGCCTTGGAACAGAAAACTGCTTCACCTTCACAAGATCTTTTGTCACATTTGATTGCCTGTCCAGATGAAATGGGCAGTTCATGTCGGAATCGATAATCGTAAATAATTGCTACTTTTTGCTGGTTAAGACACTTCTAGCGTTGCAATAACTATGGTGATTTAAGTATATTGGAGAACTTCCTAAAATTTATGAAAATGTGCTAAGAGAGCAACTAGAAACTGCTTCATCAAAAGAAGGGGAATTTCTGCACTGGGAGGACATACAGAAGATGAAGTACTCAAGGAATGTAGTGGCAGAAACTATAAGACTATATCCACCAGTACCAGGTGCTTACAGAGAAGCATTAATAGATTTAAAGTTTGAAGGTTATGACATTCCCAAAGGATGGAAGGTACAAAAATTTGTCTTATAATATTTTTATCGTAGTATTATATTAGTCCATGATTTTTCATGTTGTGTTGTGTCGTGTGGTTTCGTGTTTTGTTTCTAATTTCAAATTTCGTACTATCTAGCGAGTAAAGAAATGGAATGAAAGACACTAACATATGATCTTGTTTTCTTCTTTTTAACAGTTATTCTGGAATGCCCCTTTGACACAAATGGGTCCTAATTTCTTTCCAGACTACACAAAATTTGATCCGTCACGATTCGAGGGGGCTAGGCCTGTTCCACATTCTTACATTCCATTTGGAGGGGGGCCTCGGATGTGATTGGGAAAAGAATTTGCTCGACTCGAAATACTTATATATCTACACAACATTGTTACGAGATTTAGGTGGAATTTGTTGATTCCTGATGAGAAAATAGTATATGACATAACTCCTACCCAAAAGAAAGGACTTCCAATTCGTCTTCACCCTCATAATGCTTAAGATGATAAATCTCTTATCATATAAAGCGACTTAAATAAATTGTTGTGCCTTATTGGTAATTCGAATCCAAATGTATTGGATGCAGAGTTTAAATAATTCGGTTGGAATTGTAATGCACTTTTTTTAAGTCAAAAACATATTTTAGTATGCTTAATTTTGCGTTGCACAATAACCTTTGCGTGTTAATTATGCATGAAACGAACTTGAGATCAAACTCGTGGGTTCTCGAAAGAATGTCGAGAGAGATCAAAAAGAAATTTGAACAGCACTCTAAAAAGTCTTCCGAATTTTATTAATCAAAAGCTCACGAAACAAACGAAAAAACGTTGAATAATGGAGTTATCAAGTATAATAGCACCAGGAACACCCGAAAAAATGTTGAATAATGGTGTTATCAAATAGAATAGTAGTCAGTATTCATGAATAGTGGAACTCACACATAGGATTTACGCGATTCTTATGAGTTACGTCATTGGCAGAGTCCCGGGAAGGAAAAATACTTGGGTAGGCACCGTCTTACGTGGTGCGACCTCAAGTCCCGAGGTGGCCTCACCTCGTTGGGTGAGGCTGGGCGACCTGATGAGATGACGGCTCTTCATTGGACTGTCACACCATATGTCCAAGTATCTATTCGAGGGAGATGAATATTTTTTCTGCACTAGAGTGATAAAATGAAAAAAATTCATTAAAACTTTTTGATAACTTTTTAATGAAAAAAAAAAGAGAGAGAGAGAATATAACTTTTTAATGTCTATATTAAGAATCAAATCATTTTTCCCCATGTTGAAGTCCTATATATCATTAAGAATTAAAGCCAGAACATTGCATTGCCACCTCTTTCCACAACTAGGCTGCCGATTGCCTTATTAGGCCCAATACCAATTCTCCCATTTCATCTTGTAACGAATGGCCTCTTTTTAAGTTTGGTCTAGGTTCTAAGCCTGTATTACTTGTTGTTTAGGCCAAGGGAGGTAAAGTGCAGGCTTATCGAGGAGGGCACTGAGATTAATCAGCCCTCACGGCACCGAAATGAACTGAATTATGTAATGCGGTTCACTGCATGATTGTGGGCAAACTCAGCATGACTCCACGATTTCAAGTGTTTGACAATCAAACTATTCAATGGATGGATGTGTTTACTCGTGTGCTATCTCTATTGTGCGTTGAATCTCTTCCAACTATGCTACGCAAACTAATAATTAATAGCACTATTTTTTTTAATACGTTCTCATCGTTTTACATATTTATATATATCATGGTCCATGTCTCACGACTACACATCCACATTAGTTTTGTCTCTTCATCACTTTACAACACTTGATAATTCTTTCGCGGTGAGTTAGAATGAAATGACAACAATATATTTAGTATTCGATACTAAATAAAATAGAAAAAATAAAATAAAGAGAACTTAAATTATTTTCATTCTTTAATACTATTTACAAATATTAAAATATAACTTCATAGTTAAGAAAAATAACAAAAGTTTTTTATATTTTTCAAATCTTAAATTCATTTTTCTTGCGAGACACCTGAACCGAAAATCAAAACATTCAACATCTTGAAATGGATGGGGCCTCAAGAACAAGTGATTATTACCATATAAACAGGAAAGCTTACATAGAAAGCATACACTTAATTACTTTTTATTCGCATATTCTAAGAGATCTATCAAAAATTTTATTCACTTTAAATCCATCGTACGTTTCTATTTATTTGTATAAACACTTTCTAGGTCAGATCGAATGGAAAGCGTACAAGTAGATGAGATTGACCGTTGACGTATAAATTAGGGTGGTTTGGTGCTAGCCATTTATGGGCCCATCTGGGCCAAACCTTAACCGCACCCATTCCAATGCTTCATGGAAATCAAAACCACATTTTTCATGAATTGATTTTCTTGATATAACAATTGTGTGGTTGTGCATGATAGAACATGGTAAGTAGACATTCTTTTCAAAAGGCCCTACTTTCATTTTAGCATTTAGTAGTATTATATGCATATATAATCACATCAATCTCATGAATGGTCAATGCGCCTGTCAAATTAAGAAATCCATCCGCTTTTCAATTTTGGTGCTTTTGTGAGAAATACTTTCATAATTCCTATAACAAATTTGAATACAAAACAAGAGCTCTACTATTCAAACAGGGTGCTGGGGATAGATGATTTAATAGATATGCAATTTGTACAGAATTTTGTACAAAAAAGTTGACAAAAATGTCAAGTGGCGGCCCCCACTCGACATTTTTGTCAATAAAGTTGTACAAAATTATGTACAAATAGAATTATTGATGACTTTTAAACATGGGCTAAGGTGGATGCACTTCAGCCCTAATTCAAATCAAGGGCAAAGTCAAATTAAGGGCTGAGGTGCATCCACCCCGCCCTGTTTAAATTACATGCCTCCAGTCCTGTTTGAGTAGCATTAATCTACAAAATAATGTCTATAAAAAAGCATTATAAATGACTATATATAAAATGACATTGACATCTCCAAGTAGGTCAGTTTTTGGAGGTAAGAAATAAGAATTATATTATAGATCCAAATTAAAATATTTTAGAATATTTAAGATGATTATTTCATTAATGATTATCTCTTTGCTAAAAAAAAATAGATTTTTGTCCAGAAATAAAGTATTATTGAAATTGTCCATGCATTTATATTTTGTTCAACCTGAAAACCCCTCTGGTTTTAAATTTCTGTCTCTCTTTTTTTTTTTCCTTCCCTTTGGTTGCATGTTTAAGTTGTTATGCTCGGAGAATATAAAAAGAAATTTATATTAAGTTCTACAAGAATTTAAATGAAAATCTAGAAACGTACTCGTCTACCAATTATCATTTTAAACATAAATTATAAAAAGGAAAACATCAAGTTTTGATCGAACTACAAAGATTTGGGGTTTATCTTAAAATGACAATCTTGTTAAGATAATAGAGTTGATTTATATTTCGATATTTAACTTTTATGAGATTATCTTACATTTTTGGGTGCTCGTTTGAATTTTAATCGGATCAAATTGTTCATTCCAGTTTAATGAACTCCGATATTTATTAAATTTGAAAAATTATTTTAAAACGTCAATCTTAGGGAAAAGATTAATCCTAACAAAAAAGTTAGGAACAAAGTGAAATTTACCCACAAAAAAAATTATAGTTGAAATTGGCAAAGTAGTAGCGGTGGACCCGTAAGATCCACGCAAATTAGCTAAACTTTGAAAAATAAGATTGTGTGCAGCACCAATGTTGGGAGGTTAGGGCACCATAATAGGGTTTCTGCTGTGACGTGGGAGTGTATGGCGTAAGTTCACCGCCATCTTCAGTAGCCTAAATTATTTCTTTCCCTACAGTACACCACTGTCTCGCTGAGATTAGATATTTTATAACAAAGAAGACTTTAATTTCGATTTACATTTAACCAATGTTGTCAAAATGAAAATAACCTTGTGGTTAAAAATATTTTGAAAGAAAAATAAGAATTCCAAATTTTAAAACGAATCAGACTCAGTCAACTAACTAGTTTTGGTCTTGTTGGTTTTCTATTTTTATTTTTATTACCAGTGGCCGGTACGATTTCTAGAATAATTCGTGGTTAAATCTACCGATTTAATCTAATTTGCCAATATTGGTTCTAACCAACTTTATTAAGGTTATTTGTTGAGAAATTTCCATCCGCGGTGACTATGATTTCATCTTATTGACAATTAAATAAACTGTACTTCAATTATGTATAACCGATAACTATAATATAATTTCAATAGGATAGCTCATTCTAATTCCGATCACGAACATCGATGACATATCAGTTGCATCTAACATTTGCATATGACAATCATTATTTATTGATTGTCACATGAACAATTATTTGTATTGAAACGGGACAAAGTATTCTTAAACTGAAATTAAATTAAAGTGTAGTTACTCGATTGACATCAAATTAAAGTGTAGTGGATGAAATTGTTCAATTGAAATCAAATTAAAGTATAATTACTCGATAATGAAATCAAATTAAAGTATAATTACTCGATAATATAAAATTGAAGTAAAATACATAATTAAACTAGAATGGAAAAATGTTACAACGAATGAAATTATCTATTGTTTGTTAATACTTTTGAGTTAGACTTGCATTTGCTAGAATTTATTTCCAAACAATGCATATATTGTTTTGTTTTGCTGAGCCTTTGAAGAATATGCCCATGTGTGTGCTCCATTAAAAATGTACTTTAAAATAGTAATTTTTTGAAAAATGTATGGTTAAAAAATAAGGAAAAAAATTGGATATACGTGTAATATTATTTTATCATCGTTTGACAACCATTATTTTCCAACTTTTTTTTCTACATACTCACGATTTCAACCACACATTCGCACAAACAATAAAATATTCTATACATAACCTTAAAATTTTGAATACTTTTTAACCACATATTCTCTTAAAAATCACTATTCAAAAATTTAAATAAAAAAAATAACGGCCACCAAACAAGGGCTTTATTAGAGAATGTGTGCTTGAAAATATGAAAGAAAAAAATATATTTTTTAAAAAATGGAACCAAACAAGGACTTTGCCCAAATATGGAATTAAATTATTATTTTCAAATAATTTTTGTTTGTTTTAACTTCTGAGATAAAAATTGTTTCAAAAAAAAAAACATCTAAATGGTAAAAAGTAATTTTTTATATTACTGTCAAATTTATTAAAACTTTAACTATAATACTATATTTACTTTTAGAAACTTCTTATTTCTCCATTTATCAAAATTCTTAAATTATTTTTATGGTAAAACTTCATTTTTAATCATAAATTTCAAACTGATCCTTAAGTACAATCTATTTATTTATCACTCATATATATATATATATATATATTTCATTTATTTATTTATTTAATCGTTAGGCTTACTTGTAAATTGTACTTGAACTTTCAAACTTTCTTTTTTTGGACAAAAATGAGGGGGTAGTGATGTCGGAAATCAGGTGTAGCTTAGCGGTAGCAAGCTTGTAATCTTTGTCGGAAATAGCAAAGATTGTGTTCTA
This sequence comes from Fraxinus cuspidata, assembly GCA_903798385.1. Classification (NCBI taxonomy): domain Eukaryota; kingdom Viridiplantae; phylum Streptophyta; class Magnoliopsida; order Lamiales; family Oleaceae; genus Fraxinus; species Fraxinus cuspidata. The sequence goes on from CAIGRP010069951.1 coordinate 15,293, forward strand.
GATCTTCTTCACAAAATGTACGAATTTCCTTCTTTCAGCACTTCTATATTAATTTGTAGTATAATACGTTTCTTAATTTGGTACAGTTTTGGTTCTTTTTAATTTTGGATCAGAGCACTGCAACTTTTCACTTCATGATATATATTGTTCCATCAAATGGAATCCTGAAAGATAACGTGACTTACCAAACAATGGTTTAAATATAAACAAGTAAGGTCTTTCATAATTTATGTAATTGGATAAATCTAAGTGTGGCCAACTAGTCTAATATTCTAGACTTTTAGTACCACTAGTGTTAAATAACATTATTCGATAAAAATTAAACTAGTTGTATATTCATTTTGTAAGACTAGTTTGACATTCCATGATGTGGCAAATCGAAGTCATTGATTGTTTTAAGTATTATTGAAATCAATGACAAAATTATGTGTCACATCATAGAATGCAAATAAAGTTGTCAACCAAAGATGTAAGAGCAGCAAAACTATTTCAATAAAGAAATTGTTCTTCCCATCAATTAATTTAATTAATAATATAACCATCTACTTGTATTGATTAAATGTTAATTTGGAGTGGGTATAGAAATGTTATTAAATTTAGATGGTTAGTGTTGACTTCGTTTTTTATAAGGGTAAAGTGGATAACAGATGTCAGGCTTACTCGAGTCCACGCAGGCAAATTTCAACACATTTCGACCGAAGACTTGGACAAAGAATGTTACTATATGTAGACGTGGGAGATATTCTATGACACGGGACAAAAATGTTCAGATACCAGCAATATGTTTAAAGGTAGAAACGGTTCTGAGGGTGCGCGAGTTGAGCGACTGCATAGAGTTTCATCATTGTAGAGGCACCAAAAAAATTGATTATTTGTGTATTACAATTGTATATTTAAAATATTTATTAATTTTAAAATTTAAAATTTTAACTATTATGTTAAATTAAATGGCACAATGTTTATAAAAAAGAGTTAAAATATAGACAAATTATGAGTTTTATTAAAGTAAAAGAAATGATTCAAATGGTTTAAGCTCCTTCAGAGCTAATTTTCGTATTTCGTACTTAACTATTTTCATTTATAAATTATTTCTTTATTAATTGTAGGTATTTGACTTGGTATAATATGCAATTGCATAAGATGCTGAGAATAATGTAATTAACTAATTATAATTTTTTTAAATTTAATTTTCTTAAATAGTATCTTGTTTTAAATAATGTAAGGGAAGAGATGAAAAAGTATAATTCGTAGGAAGAAATATTTTGATGAAAATACTACTATAGAAGACGCACGATCACTTGAAAATTATTTCATAACCAATTATTTCTTTTATATAGTAGATCAAGCAATTGAATTACTTGAATGAAGGTTCAATCAATTCAATTGATATGAAAAAAAATGGATTTCTATTTTCTCCTGACAAGTTAAACGCATTGAATAATACTAATTTAAAAACATGTTGTGATCATCTTGATATTTTTTTAAGATATGTAAATATTTGCAATCTTGATTGCAAAGATTTGTTTCAAGGACTAAAAATTTTGCAAAATCTTTTGCCAAAAGAAACAAAGTTAGCTTTTGATATGTTGACTTATTTTGAAAAGATTGGATTGCTTTTCGAATACATTTATTGCTTAGAGTATTACTGATAATTAATGTTACTGTTGCATCTGTCAAAAGAAATTTTTCAAAATTAAATCTATTAAAATCTTACTTACAATCAACTATGTTACAAGAACTATTGAATGACCTAACTCTAATATCTATTAAATAAGATTTGCTAGAACATATTGATTGGATGTTTAATTAGTGAGTTTGCTCTTAGAAATGTGAAAAGAAATATTTTTACATGATTTATTGCATTTCAAAGTTTACAAATGATAATTGATGTTTCTGATTTCAATGTTTGCTCATATGGAATTGCACGAAGAGTTTAGTGGAATGTATGGTTCTTTGTTGATGACTTATGGATTTTGATGAAGTTTAGGATGTGTTTCTGTATTTTAATTGTATTTGTTTTATTCACGACATTTAAAAAATAAATAGTATTTAAATATCAT
>CAIGRP010069953.1:0-14596 GCA_903798385.1 Fraxinus cuspidata
CATTTCACCAATAAACATTGAGAGATGGCTTTTCTTCCAAGAACATTGCTTGACCATGCCTTTTAACAAAGAACCCCAAAAAATTTAGCTTAATTGTAGGTCTGGTCGATTAGCCTCACAAACCGACCTAAGCCGCCCGCCCGCTTGCTTGCTTCAAAACCCTAGCTTCATCTTCACCGTCTTGATTATGCTTTAAAAACTTGCCACAGGAAGCAGATAGCTTATATAGTTGCAATCTGCAAATAATTACACACATTGGAATCCACTTTCACAATTTTATTTTTCAATCTCCACCTGATCGAGCTCTAAACTTGAAGATGTTAGAGATAGTTTTAGCTCCACTTTTGCAAGTTATCTTGGTAGCCGATTTAGCCTTGGCAGTGAGTTTAGCCTTGGATTTGGTAGTAGCTGCCATTGGCTTAGCTTTCGCCTTGGAAGGCGGTGCCTTCTTCTCCTTGGTGGTTTTGGTGGCGGCGGCCTTTGTTTTGGCAAAAGGAGCCGGCTTCTTCTTAGCCGGAGCAGAAGCGGCAGATTTGGAAGCCGACAAACGAGCAGGTGGGAGCTTGTATGAGCTCTTGACTTTAACCAGCTTACCAGAAGCCCAAGCTTCTTCAAGTGAAAAAACAAAAGCATCCTAAAGTTAGACGGCTGATTCTTCTGCTTATCCTCAATAAACTTCTGAATCTCATGTTGACTGGATCCAGTTCTCTCCTTCAATGCACTGAAAATCGACCAAAATTTCAGATCCAATTTCATAAAATCACCAACCGATGAAAATCAAACAAAATTGAATTGTAATTCAATACCTCGAAGTAAGGAGGATGAGATGGAGAATTGCGTTTTTTTGGGTGCAGTAGGTTTCTTTGGCTTGGGTTTTTTCTTGGACTAGGCAAACTTAGCCAGTGGACCGGACCGAACCCAATCCAATCCGATTCAGGTTGGGTCGGTTTAGGAAATGAGCCGGGTCAGGTCGGTTTGTGAAATGCCCAAAACCGGCTATATCGGGTTGGGTCAGTTTTGGGCCAAACCGACCCATTGCCCACCCCTAGTCGTGGGTACAAAGTTGGTAGGCATGGGGTTAAGCAAAGCCCCCATGCGGTAAACAAGCAATTGCTTACAAGGAGCCCCTTTTTTAGGTGGCGGACACGTAGACTTTATGCAAATCAAAGGTGTAACAATAGCAATTTTGACAAGCACATGAGTAAGAGATTGTGCTATTTTGTTATTGTCGATATGTTTTAAGATTCGAATATTGGTTTCAACTCGGCCCTTGTTTGAGCCCCATTTATTAAAAAATTATTTTTAATCATTTATTTTTCAATAAAATAATATTAAACGTAAATCAAATTTTTTTCTTCATTTTTAACCATACACTCTTCAAAAATCGCTATTCATAAATACATTTTTATCTCAAAACGGGGCTCAAACAAGAGCTTAATAATAATAGATTACTCTGCATATTAAATTCTAGATGGATCAAATTGTTTGCTAATACGAAATTGATTGTCGTTTACAACTACCGATCTTGAAATCCAAAAACTTATTTATGTTAAAGATAAAATTAATTGTTCATCGAACTTTTGCTCTCTCAAACAATAAGAATTGTAGTTTTATACTTTTATTTTAGAAACATGTTACTTTTACAATTTTGATTGACAATCTCCTACTTGATAGTATCACATTCGTCAATCTTATAATCTGTTTTTTACATCAAATGCTTGAATTTTGACAACACATGGTATCAATAATGTTTTTATAACTAGCTTTATTTGATTGACTTTCATTTTGTGACTCAATGAGTTGGTGCCAAACGACACCTCACCACGTCACCATGCTCACTCAAATTCCCTCCAACTATTCATTGAAGACAATTAAAACTCCACAACACCAAAAAAACCTTATTTGCATCATAGAACAGTTAAGCACTTTAGGCATGACAATGGATCAAGTCGAGCAAGCTTGATCCTTAAACACTTGAGCTAGGGTCGTATCCAAAACATGGGGCCGAGTCAGTCCATAGGCTCATGGGCCTGAAGAGCTAAACCTAGTCGATTCTTTTTTTTTTCTTTTTTTTTTATTTTAAGAAATTGGAAAAATAAGTCCAAACACAAGATTATTTTTAAAAGAAAATAATAAATTAACAATAATGAGTCAATTCACGATCTCAAATGAGTTCGAGTCGTCCATGGATCAAGTCGAGACAAATTATATTCGTTAACAGATGAGGTGCTCAACCCGTTTGCTACCTCTTGAGCACCTTACGACCAATGGAAAATTTTTGCTCTGTCGTGCACCACCACGAAAATAATTCAATTAAACCATCTTTGTATCAAATATAAAACGTGGATTTGTATTCAAATTGACAAGATAATTCTCAAGTTAATTCAAATTCAAATCAATATAATTTGAAGAAACCATTAGGCATTAAGCAATAGTTAATTAATGTTAAGGACTTAACAGTTATTTAAAAAAAACCAGGGACTTGGAAAATAATAATTATTAAAGGGTGTCGTATTAATAGGGACCAACGGCGTATGTCTTTGATTTTGATTGATTTTCATATTAAATGAATTATTTTGAGAAAGTTTTTCTCCATGATTTGCCCAACTTTTGATATTTACTTATTGAATTAGCCCACGTTTGATGTCCAGTAATAAGAATTATTTATTATTATTATTATTATTATTATTATTATTTTGGGAAAATGAGTTTAGAAATAATGATTTTTTAATTTTATTATTATTATTATTTTTTTTGGTGAACGTGTGTTTAAAAAATAAGAAAAAATTTGAAAAAAATTGCAGCAACGGTCTTTTATCTTTTCAATTTTTGCAGACTTTAACCTTCATTTTGTGCCAGCAAAATTTCATCACCTTTTATAAATATGAAGATAGAGTCCAAATGGATACAATATCCATTTGACCGTTAGTTTATTAAGAAAGTCAAATTTTGATTAATTTTAATCTAATTAAAAGGAGCAAAATGGTATTTTGCATTTTCCTCATATAAATAAGTTAAAAAATTAAATTAAAAACCCAAAAAAATAAAAATAAATATATAACCCCACTCTACTCTACCTCACCCCACTCCCCCAAATCAAAATCAAATGAGGTCTCTTCTTCTCCGATGAGACCTACCGGAAATCGCCGTCGCCACCGACCCACATCGCCACCAAAACTCCCACTCACCACCACCGTCAATATGAAATCAGAAATCAAATTCATCTATACCAAACCCAAAAATCAAATTCATCATTGTCATTACTATTATCGCTGTTGTTAGTATCATTGTCTTTCTTTTGGCTGTGAGTAATCGGGGTCCACCTGTAGATCAAAAGGTGGGAGGAGCCATTACTGCCATTAACAATGTCATTTGTTGCCGTTTGGTTGGAATGGGAGGGCGGCACATCGACCTACTTTTTGTTCTACTTACGAACTAGCCCCGTGAAGACGGTGGCAAGGCTTAGATGAGGACCGCTCGAACCTAGCCCCTACCATCCCATTCCTCAAATAAAGCTTGATGTGGCGAACTGTGGCGACATGAGCGATTCTGGGGCAACTCCAGAGGGCGATTCTTCCAATTTCATTTCTGGTAGTTGGATGAGATGTGTAGAGGGGAATGATGGCATTCCGGTGATGTGTAGATCTGATGGTTTGGGTGGTGGTGTTGGTGACGGAGAGGCTGTTTTCTACATATTCGTTGATTTTGAATTTTTATTTGAGTTTCATTTGGTAGTAAAGAAGATAGTAGTGGAGGTGGTGGTGACTGTGGATTTGGTGACGACGATTTGATTTTGGTGTTGGAGAAGAATATAACTGACAGTGGTGCCGGCCGATGTTGGTTACTGATTTTCAACTGTAGTGGATAGGCTGGGGTGGGTTGGGTTGGGAATAAAGAAGAAAACCATTTTTTCCTTTGATTTTTTATTTATTTAATTTAATTTAATAATTTTAAACTTACCAATTTGTCCCTTCTAATTAGGTCAAAATCAATCAAATTTTGAATTTCTTGGTCAACTAACGGTTACATCCATTTGGACTCCAGCTGCATATTAATGCAAGATTAGATACCTTTGCTGGTGCAAAATAAAGGGTAAATTTTGCAGAAAATTAAAAGTTTAGGGAACGTTGTTGCAATTTTTCCAATTTTTTTTTTTTAATTTACGTGCAAAATGTTATATTGTAGGAATGTAAGATTGAAAATGAATTTTTGGAGAATGATGGACAAATAGATAGATAATAAATTTTAGATCATTAATTATTATTTTAAATATTAAATCAAAGATTTATTTACACATAAACACTCGCGGTAGATTTTGCTGTTTCTTTGTTCGAAAAAATGTCAATGGGCTAACACCAATGAGGGACCTAGCCGTGGAAATTACACATGTACATTTTTTTAAAGATTATAATTTAAAAAACAGGTTGAAAGTTTGTTTATTCAAAAATTAGGTGATAATTCTAAATATTTTAATAATAATAATAATAATAATAATATATTATAAAATTAAATTACATACCACCCTGGGTCAGAACTAGATTTAATACCAATTTCGTTTCTCTCTCTAACCTATTATTTCTTTTCCATCTCTCTATTAATATCTCTCTTTACCATTTTGGCTCTACACCCTCTATTTCATTTCTCTTCTACTCTCTTTGGAAGCACGAAGCAGAAACCAATTTTTAAGATCTTACTTTCCCAATTTTTCGGTTATGGTTGAGATTGCTGCTGCTACTGCTGCTGCGATTTTGTGGTGGTTTGCGGCAGGTTGTGTGGAGAGTTTTTGGTAATTTTGTGATGGTTTTGCTGCGATTTTCTAGTGGTTTATAAGGCATTTTTGTGGTAATTTTTTAGGGGGTTTGTGGTGGTGGTTTTTGAGGTTGTAGTGTTGGTAGTGGTCACCTGTTCATAAAGTGTATATGAAATGATGTGTTGATATCTGTTGGTGGTGCAGATAGTGGTAATATGTCACGTGTCACATGTACCAGGTTACTAGTTATTATGCATTGGTCACGTATAAATATTCATAGGTCACAGATCAAATAGAATTGGCCATATATCATGTTTGTATGTCACAAGTCACACTCCACAAATCACATATCATATTGTATATGTCATAGATCTATAGTCATCGTGTGTAGGTCACATATCAATGTCCACAGATCACGGGTCACTATGAGTAGGTTACAGATTAAAATTGGTCTTATCAATGTTCATAAGGTCAAAAGTCACATGTAACAAGTCATATGTCAAAGTGCATAGGTCGCAAATCACAGATTCAAGAGAATTGCTCACACGCCATCGATATCTCTAACCTTAGTTCTTCAAATTGGTCACAAGTTCACTTAACCGGATTTCGACGGTGAGAATTGAACTTATTTTCCCTTGTGAGTACTCTATAAATTACATCGTGGTTGTTTTTCAATTTCTAAATTTTAAAAATAGATTTAAATTACAATGACAGTGCCCGATCAGCGACAATGCTCTTTCAATGTTCTCCAACACTCGTTATGTTTCTCTCTCTATCTATACTATTTCAAACGACGATACTCAGTCGTCACTTAACAATGATCAGTTCGTCGTTGAAGAAGTCGTTGGCTATCTCTTTAAATTCTTTCTTTCGATGAAGTTATTTAAATGCCGATAACTTCAAGATTGGATGTTGATGGTGGATGCCGACGACTATACGAGGGAATGACGACGGATGGGTGCACAGGAGTGGGAGTGGGGTGGGTGGGGACGGGGTTTGATGGGATGTGTAGATTAATTTAATTTAATATTATTATTATTTAAAATTAAATTGTTGAACTAATACCTGATTTTTGAAATTTTAAACTTAATATCTCAAAAAAATTGAATTGGCTCATACTTGATATATGAAAATTTTCTCGACCCAGCTTGAGTTTTAAATCATTCCATCAATTAATTGGGCCACACAATAATCTTAATATTATTTATGATCACAAATAATTATGTATTTTTGTGCTATTTTTCAACTTAAAAGAACTTATTTTAGCAACATCCGAAATTTTAACTTTGGACATGCATGTGCAGGTTAAAATGGTTAAGAAGAAGAAGAAGAAGAAGTAATAATAATAATAATAATAATAATAAATTCGGTGGCCCGCACGACACGCTATACCCGGTCAGAAGATGTGGGTCATGCCCAACCTCTACAAAGGCAACTTTTTTTTTGAAAATTCCAACGCGCAACGACTTTTATCAAAACTTATCATACCTAACTAGTTGAAAGATCCAAACTAAAAGTAAAAAAAAAAATTGTGAAACTTACTAATTGTTAATGTACTTGTAAACCTAGAATTAGTTAAGTTGTTACATGTTTTTAAAGAGACATTAATTGTCAAACCAAGTTACTTAAAAAGATAGGTAGCCTTTTGACTCAAGCAAGGATTAAGCNAAAAAAAAATTGTGAAACTTACTAATTGTTAATGTACTTGTAAACCTAGAATTAGTTAAGTTGTTACATGTTTTTAAAGAGACATTAATTGTCAAACCAAGTTACTTAAAAAGATAGGTAGCCTTTTGACTCAAGCAAGGATTAAGCATTTTAATAGGGTTTTTTTAATTTATTTTAAAATATTAATCTTATTATAAAGAATTAAACTCCTATATGTTATTAATTATTTTTTTATGTTACACGACTTGCACATTCTAGACCATTCATTTTAACAAATCCCAATTGGCTTATAATTAATAATGACTTATACAATACAAGTGCTTTTCTTATTCGTCTTGGTCGTTTCTCTACTGAATATAAAACGTGGATTTAACTAATTAATCAAGTCTTAATTAGACCTTAGAGTTTTTTCAGTTGAGAAGATTATTCTAAAATTAATTCAAAGTGCAAATCATTACCATTAACCAATAATTAATTAATTAAACATTCAAGCATGGGTGGGGAGCCCCCACAAAACACTACGTGCCCACTAAGTCAAGTTAGACTTGGTAAAGTGCTAAAATTGTAGGCCTTCTTTTCTCTGTATTTTCGTCTCAATTACACCATATAGCACATGACATGGTCCATATTCTATAGAGACGGACAATTTTTGTACAAACCATTCGGATCAATTTTAATTGAAGTTTAAGTTTAATTCCGATTTGACTTCTTTCAATCCTTTCGAATAAGATAAGATTAAAAGAGGTTTGACATGAACTGTAGCGAAAACTATCTTGTTGAATATCGTTTCTTATATAACAATTGATACGAATTTATATTTATCTAGAATTATCCACTTTTTTGACATATTAATAATAAAGTATGAAAATGAAATGTAAAATTCTCACAATATTATAAACTTCATAATTTGTATTTGAAGTATAAAAATAAAAATTGCTTCTTCGTTAATTTCCAATGTTATCCGATTCGATTGAGTTTTTACGAAAACGTAATCAAATTGAATCATATGTTCCACCGAACCAAAATTAGCGGTTCAATCTCATTATGCTCAATTCGATTCAGTTCTCATCAAAATCAAACCAAGCACACCTCTATAGGTAATCATTCGTCACCTTCCTAGCACACGCTAGAGAACCATCATACATCCATCCATTGCAGTCACCTTCTTACGTAATTTCTCCACAAGGCATCTGCTAATTCCGATCCCCTGCCCCACAACCCGGGGTAGCCCCAGCACACACACACACAAGTAACGTTTTATTATAATCCCATCTCTCTCTTATACACAGACACAAGACACGCACAATTCTGGTGAAAATGAACATGCATGCTCAACAAATGTTTTCTGTATTATCTATTTGTAGTTATCTTCTAGTTTTTTCATTTCTTGCACACCCTTCAACTTCTGCACTACAATCTTTCGTGTATGCTGGTTGTTCTCAGCTCAAATACAACCCGGGTACACCTTACGAGTCAAACGTCAACTCAATCCTTGCATCCCTAGTTAACTCAGCCGCCTTCTCAAACTACAACAATTTCAAGATTTCCCTCCCGGGCCCCGACGTCGTTTACGGCCTCTTCCAGTGCCGTGGAGACCTCAGTAACTCCGACTGCCACGACTGCGTGACCTACGCAGTGAGTCGAATTGGAACCCTCTGCGGTGGCGCGTCGGGTGGCGCGTTGCAGCTGGATGGGTGTTTCGTGAAGTACGATAATACGTCATTCTTGGGTGATGAGGATAAGACTGTTGTGTTGAAGAGATGTGGGCCGCCGATTGGGTATGACTCGGATGTGTTGACTCAGAGAGATGCCTTGCTGGCATATCTAACGGGTGGTGGGCAGTATTTTCGGATTGGTGGGTCCGGAAAAGCACAAGGTATAGCACAGTGTGTACAGGATTTGAGTACGAGCGAGTGCCAGGATTGTTTATCGGAGGCGATCTCACGGTTGAAAAGTGAGTGTCAATCTTCAACTTGGGGTGACATGTTCTTAGCAAAGTGCTACGCGCGCTTCTCGGAGCGTGGATACACGCCAAAAAGCGGTAAGCAATTCCACCGCCGTGGCTGGTGGTTCACGGTTTGATCCTTCTATCTCCTGTTATCAAAAGTTAATCCAAGTAATCGAATTCATTATTATAATAGAGCATTCTAAAAAAATTAAAATTCTAATCGATTTAATATTGTGTACCAAATAAACTCTTTCATTGAATTGAAATCTCTTATAACATACGTCCTCAATTAAATCAAACATTATCCTTTCCAACTTACACACTTGTGTGATCATGTATTAAAGGGCTCTTTTGCTTAGTAAAAACAATTGACTTGAAAGGAAAGGAAAAAAGTTGTAGAAAGATGTTATTCTGCATTTAATTTGTGCCCATATAATATAAAGAAAAATCTCACCTGAAAAATAAACTCAGGGATCATTTCAATTTCAAGATTCCTAAATCTCCCATTTTTTGTTCCAAAAGTCTTCAATAATCACGTCGAATTTAATATACCAAGGGTCTTTGACAGTGCTTTTGTAAAACAAAAGTTGCTTTTAAAATTAAAAAAGTTACTTTTAAACGTGTTTGATTGTTTTTCATAAAGTAATCTGTCTAACTAGAATAGTTTTTATAGAAAAATGTTATAAATTAGTTTTTTCAACAAGTTCTTTTATAAAAAGCAGAAGCAAAATTAGAATCCATGCCAAACACACAATATTACAAATTACTCATGGCCCATAAAATTTAAAAAATACATATAATATTGCAGTCGAGCTGCTGGTAGATTGGTTAGCAGTAGAGTTTATAATATTCTGGTTGTCTAGAGTATGGCATGATGGGCAAGAAATACGCAAGTTGGAGGGTGGCACATATATATGTAAATATTATTTATAAGATTGATTCTTCAATTAAAGAAGATAAATATTTGTTTTTGTTGATCCCAGATAAAGATGATGATGACGACGACGACGACATGGAGAGAACCCTTGCAATTATAATTGGACTCATAGCAGGTGTTGCAGTGATTATTGTTTTCCTATCTTACTTCAGTAAATTCTGTGATAGTAAAGGTAAACTTCACTCTTCTCCCCGCGTCTTTCAACTTAAGAAAACTACCATACAATAAATCGTATACTCCAGAACCCACAATCCCACCCTTAAATTCATGAATAGGGTCACGTAAATGATGGTAGTCGAATGTCATATAAGATTTAGCCTTTCCTCTCTAAACACTAAGGGATTTCCAGATAAAATGATTTGGGTTAAGTAGAAAAGTCTTTTCCATATCCACAACAATTTGTTAACATTGAAAGATGAAATGAACTGAATTTTTCTTTGTGTTTGCAGGTGGTAAATGAAGAACAATTTAGGCGTAGTGCCTTGCTTTTGGTTAATTTTTTGAACTTTTATTCCAGCTGGTCCATTATCTCTGTCTTGTTCAGTTGTTCCTTTCGGAAAGCCTTTTTTCTCCGTATTTGAGGAAGACTTGAAAAGAGTGATAGAGATGTGTGAGGTGAAAAGACGTTGAGAACAAAAGATTCCAAATGCACAATTTGTTATCATGTACATTTACTTGGTGTAATGTTGACTTGACTTGGCTACCTTAAATTTATTGTAATGTTGAATGGTCTAAAATGCACTTGTAAGTCTTTTATAATGTAATTTATTTGAACTTCTTCGAAAAGGATAGTCGTGTTTTAGAAGATTTTTGTTCATGCCCAAGAACTCATAGTCATAGACCACGCAATCTGGGAATTAATACTCTTTTATATCGAGGTTTCATTTTCAACCTTCTTCTGAATTATAAGATTATCAATGTTTCCTATCAAGCACATCAAATAAATATGTTTTTACCATATCCTTGTGCTAACGAATCTTGTTTGAACGTTAAATTACAAGATTCTGAATGAGAACTTTCTTATGGATAATTCCTGCGATAACTACAAAGTTAATTGAGCGGACATCTTTCTTGACAAGGGGGAATTATTAGTGAGACAAGGATGTACACCTCGAGTTTGACTAGCTATAGTTGAGTATATGCTAAACCTTTTTAATGTTTATATCTTATAATCAAATATTAGCCATTGACGACAATGATTTGGACAATATACCCCTCCTTTTTGTTAAAAGGGCATTCATAATGGATTTACTATTTAGCATTCAATTAGTGCATGCATTATTTATAAAACTATATAGAATCTTCTCGTTCATCAATTATCCTTTCAATTTTGTTATTGTTTCCCGGATTCTTTGTATATGGCAGATTGATACCATCCTATCCTTTATTTCATCTCACCATTACTTTATTCCCTTATTCTCTATCATGCTTGCCGTCTCACTCTTGATGGCATCACTGTATAGAAGTAAGTAGGTGAAGAAGCAAATTATTCTTGTTATAAAAAAGACAAGTAACTTTCTTTAATCAATTAGTTTTTAAGATGATCTACGGTTCAAATCTATTGATCTCGTAAGAGAGTTCAACTTTATACCTATGTGACTTTCGATAAAAACACATATTTTGAAAGTTTTAAATATTGCTTCAAAATCTCAATTTGCAGATCAATTCAAAATATGTTTGAATGTATTAATTGGTTAATTTTTCTTATAAACGTTCGAGTTAAAATTAATTATTGCTTGTGTAGATGGTTATTTGACATGATTATTTAGTGTGACCATCAAAAATGGGTGGCAGTGTCTGCTTGGCCATAAGGATGAGCAAAGCAAGAACTCGACTCGTGTCCACAAACAAGGCTCAATCCTCTGGCTCATGGGACACGATCTGAGCCAAGAAATGCTCATTGTTTTTAAGAAATTAATAAAATAAGTCAAAAAAATAAAAAAGCCAGTTGACCCACGAGCTGACTTGTGAAAATAATGGAGCTCAACTCGATCTATAACTCATCTCAATACGAGTCCAAACCATTCATAAATTGAATCGAGATGAATCGAGCCAAACGCGTGAAAGACTCATCCAATGTGCCACCCCACCATCAAAGCAAAAAGTTAGTATATTCCTTTAAACAAAGCAATACAGCTCAAGAAATGTCCAACCACATAAAGGTGGACAAACATGATCCCAACAAAATATTTGATATATAGAGCCACGCCAATTTAATTTGGCAGACAAAATGGAACATAATATTATTTAAAAAAATATTTTAATAATACAAGGACAATTTTTCACACCCCTTTTGTTTTGGCTGGAAATCAGTTTTCATGTCTATAAATTAGAACCCTACAAAAAGTTCAAAATAATTATATACACAACAATAAATTAATTTTTTGCTTCTTTTTTAATTTTTACGAACACTTCTATTTATAATTAAAAAGACAAGGCAATATATTGTCACCTTAAAAGTTTTGAAATTTACTTATTTTACCTTAAAAAGTGAGATGATAAACATACAAATTGTGTTTGTCACACACAAATTTGTAGGAGACGGAGAAAACTTTTTGTTCTAATGATGCCTCTAGAGAGCTCCATAAAAATTAAAACAAGAAATTAAAAGAAAGGACTCTTCCACAAATTGTGACATCATTAGATTATTTATTGTGTTTTAGAAATAAAACAAGTTTTTACAATTTAGTCCAAGGGTGTGTTTTATCTATACATAAATAAGTATGTTTAAAATAAATAATTTTTTTTGTTAATCAAAATTAAAAGTAAGTTACTTATTTCGACACAAACTCAAGAATTACTTTAGATTTTTTTTTTTTAACTTGAGAATAAGAGAAAAGTAAGTTAAGTCAAAATATATTGGTTAAAAAAGGTTACTTAAAGTGAAGTAATTTGTTTTTAAATAATGCCAATTGTACGTTTCATGAGTTACATCTCATTTGATGTACTGTGTTTAAAAAACAAAAAAAATAGATGTATATTTTGTCCATTCAACATTTTGAAAATTTCTTCAAATCTATGTAGAAATTTTGTTCTTTAAATTACTATATACAAAATAGATGTATATTTTGTCCATTCAACACTTTATCGAAATTCAGACTTAGCTATTGTTCTGACTGCTCCACGCAAATAAGCGACCATCACCTTCATGTGACTTGAGATGGATATAACCTAGCAATTTCTTCTCGACTCATAATTGGATTTTGACTGAGATCACCGATCATGTATGTTTGACAAATGATTAAATTATAATCTACATTGATTTTATAGATTCTTAAGTTACACATTTAGTAGGATTTATAATTAATACTAATTTATTATCCACATATTTAATGAAAGTCAAAACTTTTAATCACTGTGGTTGTTCTCTTTGTGTTTTAATTTTGTTTTTTTAAATTTTGTGTTTTGAGTGTCCATTTTGAGATTATTGAAAATGTGTTCTTTTTGGCATTTTGAAAAATTATTTTTAAAATACCTAAAACGTGTTTTGAAAAGTTTGACTTGATTATAACTGAAAACGACAAATTTGTCGTTTTAAATTTTCTTTATAAAATTTTAACTTGTTTTTAAAAATACGTTTTCGAAAATGGGAAAGAGAACGTGTTTTCACTGTTTTGAAAAATCAAAAACAGAAAATGGCTTGAAAATTATAAAGAAAACGAGCCTTAAGTTTTTATTAGTCACTTTCCAAAGGTGCACCGAAAAGAAAACATGCACCTAAAAGAAAAAAGCAACTAAAACGAAAATCGCGCTGACACAAAAAACCGCTTTAGACAATAATCAAATAAAAATCGCGCTATCCCCATTTCCCCCACCAACACACGGAGACGCACCCCAAATTGCTGCAGTCGGAAGCAATGTCGCAAGGAACATTTAAGTTCTGTTTGATCCTTGTCAATTTTGTATACTTTTTATTTCTTCCTTGAATTTGGTCTATACACTTCTGAAAATCTGAGATATGGAGAGAGATTTCATGGGGTTGAATTCTAAGGATTCAGCAATTGTAGTTCAGGAAGAAATTGCTGAAGACGGCAACGATTCTGGTGATATCTCCTTTTCACATGCTCAAATATTTATATAAATTTGATTTCTACACTATTGAGGACCCCCACCACCACAAACACACTTTTTATTCTGTTCTAAGTTATGTTGGAGTGAATTAATATGCAAAATGGCGGAGGATTTTATCTGAAATTAGATAATTTTCCAAATTTAATCTTTCTGTTTAGATTTGGAAAGTAAGATCGAATACATATTGATTATTATTACGTCAAATTAATTGGGTGCAGTTTCCTTTCCCTGTTCTGGGAGTTAAGTTATTAGATTACTTTGTTTATATTTTGATGTATAATTGACATAGCCTCAGAGAATTTTGTCATTTGGCTGGAATTACTTATTTATTCTCTGAATTTGGCATGTTCAGGTGATAAATATAGATTCTTTGTGATCTTGTTCATTAAAGAAACATGGATGTAGCTGTAACTTATAAATCTCAACAACAATACCATGGGATGAGTGGGTATAGGTTTGATTTATCGTTTTAGGAAGCAGAATAAATCTCACCTTTGTGTTTTGAACCGTAATTTGTCACCTGAGGGAATAATTCAATTCCTTGCATGATAAGAGTCACTAGAAATTTATATTTCTTTTGAAATTTGGTAAGCAATTTGGCACAGTGTCCGGTATTGGTGAATTAGATATGTAATTTTGTTTATTCCCCCCATAACCAGGAAGCCTGAAGTTAATGTATATAACTTCCATCCTGCACAAATCTGACATGAACATATTTAAATTGCTTTATTCCTTGATTAAGCTCTTCAATGGTTTCACAAATTAAAATCCTTAGATTTTTGTTATAAATCTGGCTCATCCCATTTCCTCATTTTTTACCCTTTTTTTGGTGAAAGACCAGAACCGTATTATATTAGTCTCCCACGATATCAAATTGGCTATGAAAGAAATTTTTCTTAATGAAAAACTTATATTCCGAATGAGTATTTAATAATTCATTTCTATTTCTTGGTGTCATAATAAGAGAAGTGTCAATATATAAATTTTGTGATTATATAATGTTTTGAACACAATATTTTGCCATACTGTCATTTTTGTCCGTACTAATTGGGGGTTTCTGTGTATAACTCTATATTATTCGGATACAAAGCACATACCAAGACTTTTGGAGTTCCTTGGCCATTCCCATACATGGTGTCTTCTCTCCCTCATTTCATGTTCTTGAAATCTAATCACGATGAAAAACCACCAAAAATCGTGATGCGGACATCAATCATCAAGA